>APFE030743471.1:32365-50910 GCA_000404065.3 Pinus taeda
AAAGTAATATTTATATCTTAAAAAAATCAAATTAACGATAACAACATCTCAACGAAAGTCTATATCATCTCGATTTCAAACAAGTGTCTGCCATCAGACGCAATGATGATAATGGTGTAGAAAAGTTCAATGTGGCACATTCTAGAACTGAACATGTATTAGCGGCCGATCAATCTGGTATTCATGTGTGTGGCCTTAAATGGTTAACGTGGTCGCAGCAGAGGATAAAAGTCAAATTTTGGATTATTTCATAGTATCAACCATTTTCACAGTGAAGTGTTTCTCCGCAAAACATTACAGTGGAATATGGTTGGTAATTGTTGCAATAAAATGCTATGTGATTTTGTTTCAAGAAATTTATCTATACAATCAAGTGTATCTGTCCATAATAGTACAGTGGAATATGGTTTATGAATTTGTTTCATTTTGAGTTTTATTTGAAGAAATCTAGTTGTAGATCAAAATGTTTTATTTGTTTAACAGAGTTTGGGACATATATGAACCATTTCTAGGATGATGTTATGAATGGTTTTGATAACTTATTTGGAAGTAGCAGCCAATGATAAGAAATTTTTGAACACATCTGATAAAACCTTAAGATGGGTAGTTTGCATGTTGGCCAATTCAAGAAGAAAGCTTCATTTTTTCTCAGGGAGAAGATCAAAACAACTAGGTTTGTGCTAACTAATGTCACTGAGGCAGAATTGTAAGACTCCCTCTTTGTTCTAAAATCTCAATTGCATTTATAATAATATTGGGTGCATCATATTTTTGTGTTATAATATTTTCATTTTTTAGTTATTTGTTGCTCTGCAAAAAAGTCTCTTTTGTTAATTTTGACCAAATCCAGAACAAAATACTGTTGCCATTCGATAATGGTGCCTGTTAAATTCCATTGTGCATATCAATTCTACCTTAAATTCCATTAGATTATCTTGCCTGCCAAATCTGTGTATGTGCAAGCAAATTTGTGTATGCAGTGGTAAATTGATGGTGAAGCAAATTTCTAGATAGGTATCCCTTCATTCATTTATGATGATAACATGAATGGGTCTTTCATTCATTTATGATGTTAACAAGAATGGGTCAGAAATGTTAACAAGAATGGGTCAGGGGTCTCTTTCAGTGCATTCATTGCGATTGATCAGAGAAATGTATTTGTTTTATCTTCATCAAATTCATGCAGAAAACTTATTGGAAATCTCTTGATAACGACCCCACCATTAGCTTTGGGCAAATCCAATATTAATGGAGGAAAATAAACATTACAAGAAAAATACCGATATAGATTAATAAACATTGCAAGCGAACACATGTAATGACCATCGAGAAGCAAAAGTAGAAATATGCTCATAATCAAACCTGATTCTGTTAAGGTAAAATCCATGACCATAAAAAACTAACACATTTAGTATCGAAATTAATCGAATTACGTATTTCAAACTAGATTAGGAAGCAACTCACTGCATAACAAACTAAGATAATCTCCTAACATAATCAGAAATACCTAATTGTTCTTCTTATTCAAATCTATAGTAACTATCTAGATGACATTGCTGCCCATATGAAGTGGGGAAATGAAATGGGAGATTTGTTGAATGAGGCGTTGAAAACACTGAGATTGGAGTTAGAGTATATCAAAGGTGTGATATTATTCCTCGAAGACAACAACCTCCACCCTCTTCCCACGATGCTTCAACAACTCACAATACTCGTGGTCGCCATCCCTCAACAAATCTTTGCCACAGATGGTGACCAGCGAGGGAGGCAATGACATCTCTTCTAGCTTTGGTGCTCCGGGGCTCCAAGGATTGTTGAATGGATGATCTCTATCATTGCCCACTAGGAGAGACAGTCGCCAAAAACTGTCGCTCACCTCCAGATTGACAACCGCGTCGTGCGAGCACTTGTTCTTAGATCGTCTGCATCACTCGGAGCCAAATTAGGGCTACACCAATATCAACCCTCTCCATTTGATTGGGTTGCATGCTTCCACACCGCCACGCAACGCGACAACTTGATGTGCAATGTTCGCACCAATGATATCTCCCATCAGATAAACCGAGAAAAGGTACGCTTAGGACTCGAGCCACGGGTCGTGTTTGAAGTATCCTCTAGCTCCGACATGTGAACTAACCCATTCCACTGTCGTGATGGAGTCATTGTAGGCAGCAGTGTTAAGATAGGGGTTAAGACTACCATATCAACATTCATTTATGAAGTGACAATTGCTAGTACACCAGCATCATTACACAATAAGACCTAAATTGATTTAATCAATTAAATTAATTTCTAATGTAAACACGTAGTTTATTTTTTGGTAAATTTGAATTTAGTGTGAACATCAATTCACTTTGAATATGTTATTACCCTGCTGCGGCAGGGAATAATAATAAAAATGAATCACGTGAAATATAATATGAAGTTAATAAAATATAATAATGTGAACTTTAACCTCCCTCCATTGACCAAAGTCAACCTAATAACGTGAATTTTGACCTCAAAATATAATAATAAAAATGAATAACGTGAACTTCGACTTCCCTCCATTGACCAAATTCAACTAAAAAAATATAATAATAAAAATGGTCAACCAACAAAATATAATAATAAAAATGAATCACGTGAAATATAAGGAGTTGTCTTTAGTGCGACTTTTTGGAAGTTTTTATGATAGGTTTTTCCGGTCTAATTTCTCTAAAATCTAACAGGAATTTATTGACATCACAAGCTTGATGGGTAATCCTGTGTAATCGAAGTGCCCTAGAGGTTTTCTAGGGTGATGAATCCATTTTCTACAATAAAAAAACTAGTCTAAATAACATAAATCAAGATTTCGCCTCAAATTTTCCCACTAAATTCCGACACCGGAAAATCCAAAAAATCACACTAAAAACAACTCCGAAATATAATATAAAATAAATAAAATATAATAACGTGAACTTCGACCTACTTCCGTTGACCAAAGTCAACCTAATAACGTGAACTTTGACCTCCCTATTTTGACCGAGGTCGTGGGCTTAATAGTCAAGTAACTTGACCGTGGTGTGAACATGCGATGATTAAATCATAAGGCAAGAGTGAGGTGCGAGTGATACATGGGTTATAGTTTAAAGTTTACGCTACATATGCCATATACATGATTATGATATAATATGTGTTTTTCTAATTTTATTTTATGGTTTTTTTCTAACGTGTTTTATGTTTTTGTAACATGTATTTTGTGTTGGCGCTCTTTCTATATATGATAAAGTTTAAAATTAAATAATAAAAATTATTTATAATATATTTTTACAAGATAGTATAATTAAATAAATGGTAATTGTTTTTAATACATGTTAAACAACCTATTTCTTAATTAATTTATAATATATATACTCATACAATCTATTTTATGTTTGAAATTTTATTCTATAAAGTTTTCTTATATTTAGTTGATAATATAAGTATTAATGCATAATTAATTAAGATATTTTAGATTTAACAATTATACTTATAAATTTATTTATATATAGTTTTGTAATATCAGTTTTTTTTTATTTATTTTACATTAATATTAATATATATGTTTTAAATGGTTGACATTGGTTATGAGAATGTCATATGGAATCTTAGATGGAAATGAGTGGACTAAATTACCAAAGTGATGAAAACAACTTAGACTTCAACAAATCATAACTTTCAAACTAGTATTAAGAACCAAGAAAAATATATGTCGTTGGAGAGTTCTCGGAGGGTCGGGGATAATGATGCGACCAAAAATAGAAAATAACTGAAACCAAAATCACTTGAAATAAAACAATCGAAAGCAATGGAAAGCGATATTAGCAAAATTTATATGGAGCCCCTTTCATTTTCCAGAAAATTAAGGGTAGTTGTTGAGGGACCAACATGATGCTTTTCAAATCTCTAAGTAGGGTAGAAGTGTGAGGGGTTTGGGCCATGGATGGCTTCAAAGGGGTACCTTCAAGTGGTACAATGATAAGTTTTATTGCACCACCATTCTGTAGAAATTCCTTGTAGATTCAAACTGCAGATTGTAATGTGCTAAAACAATTGACTTGAATCTACTCTACTCATCAATTGAAACAAATCACAAAACATATAAGAGAAAGAATTAAATCACAGATAACGCAATGATTTTCTGGGGAAAGCCATGGCTAAAATCATCTGCTATCTATATATTGCATTAGTCAAAGAATCTAGATGAATACAACATGCTCTGCTCAACCTTGAGCTCAAACTGCACAAGTATTTTCTATCCTTTGCCTGACTGACTACCTTTGGCCAATACTTGGCCAAATTCTTAGCCTTCCAAGCTCCTACTTCCTTGCTCTCACAAGCTCCACACACAAACTTGTGCTTCCTATTGCTTGGTCTCACAAACCCATGCTCACCAAAATAATGATTAAACTTGTGCCTTCATTCCTCCTTTCAAAGGCAATTCGAATGGTTAAAATTAGTGAGTTTTCTAATTAAGGAATGATTTATTTTAGGCTTTGTTCTGATTGTATGCACCATCTATTTAATTTAGATGATTTTACAACTGATAGTACATTGTCCCTGAACTCCAATCTCAACTGGGTCTTTCTCTGATCTGACATGCATGAGTTAATTATGAGGGAATGTTCAGTTTACTGATCATTGTAGGTTACACCCCATTACTGTAGGTTACACCCCACTATAGTAAGTTACACCCCACTACAATAAGTTACACCCTACTGTTGTAGGTTACACCTCACTACTAGATCTCCCACTAATTCCTCCATTAGTTGGAACTAGTTTAACTAACTTTAACTTAGTTCGATTGAATTAAATAATTACAACTCAAAATAAACTTAACTTGTGCTCTTAATTGTAGGAGACACTCTACATGACTCTAGTTAGACTCTCAACTCGAATTAACTGATCTATCTAAGTCAAATTAACTTAGTTAACTATTAGAAGTTATCATGAGGTGTGGAATTACAATTATTCCCAATTTAATTCAAGGAAAAATTAAATTAGGATTTTTTTTCTTGATGTTATTTTTAACATTTCTTGTTGTTATTTTCAAACTCCCTCTCAACAAGAAAGGAATTCAACTCTATCATGATCTGGTACCTTTGGAATGTTTTGCATGCAACTCTTGTCACTGTTGTTGTTTCTACTACAACATCTACAACCAAAAAACATCCAAACAAAATAAATTGAATCAATTATGTCTGTTGTTGACCCTCCTACTCTTATTTCAACACTTCTCTGCACTCCTCAATATCTTCTTGACATTGATCCTCTTGCTACTGAATATTGTGGGCCCCCGTATCAAGGTAATGATCCATGAGATAAAAAACACCTCAATGGATCGTGCCCAATTTCAAAAACTCTTAGACTAAGGTTTCATATCACCCAACCTCACACTTGGAGGTATGGATGCATGTGCTCCCTTTGCCCACTTGGATCGAAATTCCCCCCTACTAGAGGTCTCTGCTTGAGTGGATGGTTCCACCCTGTCTCCTCTTTTCTTCTCCAATTGTGGCTGCTCCACAACTTGTTGAGGCTGCATCTAAGACTGCATGTTGAAAGGTAATTCATGCTCCCTCTCAACCACCAAGTCTCTAAACTTTGCCTTTCTCCTCAAGGCTTTGCATGCATGAGCTAAATCCGATCTACTCATACTGTTGTTGCTACTGCTCTATTGTTTCTTCTGCATTACTGCTACAACCAATGCAATAATGAGTCTTTTCTCCACATATCCTGAAGTACTGGCTTCCATAGGGTTGCTCCCTCTGAAACTAGACTCCCTTTGAGTCTCGACCTCCCTGTGGGAAATTTCTTTTCTCCTCATTCTTCCAATATCAATGATCACAACTCTTTTTGTGTCACTAATCATTAGCTCACTGATCTACCCACTAGCAACCTTCTTGCTCCATTAAGAAGTCTGCACATAGGGTCTTCTGGATCTACGCTGAACTAGAGCTACATCAACCTGCAAGGACAACTTCAAATTCTTCTCTTCTATTGTGATTTCAACTCTGATACCATGTAAAAAAAAATACAAATCTAGGTTTGATACCATGTAGAAATTTCTACAAATATAGCTCTGATTCCATGTAGAAATTTCCACAAATCTAGCTCTGATACCATGTACAAGTTCTTTGTAGATTCAAATTGCAGATTGTAATGTGCTAAAACAATTGACTTGAATCTACTCTACTCATCAGCAGAAACAATAACGATCATGAAATCACGAAGCATATAAGAGAAATAATTCAATCACACATAACTTAATGATTTTCTAGGGAAATCCATAGCTAGAAACCCCTACTATCTGTATATTACATTAGTCAAAGAATCTAGATGAATACAACATGCTCTGCCCAACCCACACAAGTATTTTCTATCCTCTACCTGACTGAATACCTTTGGCCAATACTTAGCCAAATTCCTAGCCTTCCAAGCTCCTACTTCCTTGCTCTCACAAGCTCCACACACAAACTTGTGTTTGCTATTTCTTGGTCTCACCAACTCATGCTCACCAAAACAATGATTAAACTTGTGCCTTCGTTCCTCCTTTTAAAGGCAATTCGAATGGTTAAAATTAGTGAGCTTTCTAATTAAGGAATGATTTATTTTAGGCCTTCTTTTGATTAAATGCACCATCTTTTTTAATTTATATTCTTTTTCAACTGATAGTAAACTATTCTTGAACTCCAATCTCAATTGGGTCTTTCTCTGATCTGACATGCATGAGTTAATTATGAGTGAATCTTCAATTTAATGATCACTGCAGGTTGCACCCTACTATTTCAAGTTACACCCCACTGCAATAAGTTACACCCCACTATAGTAAGTCACACCCCACAACAGTAGGTTACACCCCACCATTTCAGGTTACACCTCACTACTAGATCTCCCACTAATTCCTCCATCAATTGGAACTAGTTTAACTGAGTTTAAATCAGTTAGATTGAATTAAATAATTACAACTCAAAATAAACTCAACTAGCTCTCCTAATTGTAGGATACACTCTACATGACTCTAGTTAGACCCTCAACTCGAATTAATTGAGCTAACTATGTCAAATTAACTTAGTTAACTAATTTAAATGTTGAGCAAACTTGTTAATGCTATGCAAGCTCTCTCAATAGTGATAAAAATAATTGTGTTTAGGATCATATCATTTAACCAAAATGTGAAGGATTATGTGTCAAGTATTGAGTGTCTCTTATGAGAATTTATGAGGTTAATTAGTTTTCTAAAACACGTATACAACAAATAAAATGCAGATAAGTAAAACACAACAAACTCATAACACAAAGTTGATAAAGAAGTTCACCCCTCCTGGGCTACATCTCCTTGGACCTACTTCAATGGTTAGGCCCTCTTTGGATTAATGGCCAATTCTATGATTAAATGCAGTTGCAGTGCTCCAATTGCTTTGAAACCTGCTCCATTGGATTCAAAAGACCCAAAAACTCCAAAAATTACTATCCAAGCTCTACAATTAGACTTTAGTTGATTTAGGCTTGACCACCTCTCCTGTGTTAGAAAATTATATATTGCGGAGCAATGGAACACATAAAATATTGCAGAAATATAAACACAGAAAACGCACAAAACAAGAGAGACACAGATATACGTGGTTCACCCAGTTTGGGCTACGTCCACCTCGAACAGCCAGTCCTCCTTTCTATTATCTAGCAAAATGAAGAGACACAACCTACAGCAGAAAGCCGCTGTAATATCCTCTGTTTTCTCTCACAGTCTCACCTCTCTGTTTCTCGCTCACACAGAATACACATCTATATCGCCGCCTCAAATACAATACCCTCATACAAAGAGGGGGTTCCTTCTAGGGCAAAAAAACCCTAAACTAAACATAAGTTCTACCGTCAGATCATCCGCCTAATGAACGGCTCAGATTGACTAGAAATTACTATACTTTTTACAGGAGAATTTACATCTGTTTTTAGCTTCGGGGGCGCTGCCCCGAGCCCCCCGGACCCCCCAGCCGAGGGGGATCGGCCCCCCCAGACCCCCGCGAGGGGGACAAGTCCCCCCCGCATCCCCCTGCGTGGAGGGGTGTACAAAACTTCCTGGGGTATACATCCCGCTGAAACAAAGACCTCTGAACAATCATGCTCCACACACAACATCCTGGTGGCCCTAGGCTTCCTTAACGTAGCAAAATCGGATACAGAAGTGTCTTTCTACCTCTGCAACATGTTCCATTGTGTTCAAAGCATCAAAATTATCTAGGAATGACTCTTTCTAAGCCAAAATTGGTTGAAAATTGAAGAAGTTATGGTCTCTTCATTTTTTCCTAGGAAAACTCCACCAAATCTAGAGAAACTCGAGTTAACCCCGCCAAATTTGGAGTAGTGCCAGATTTTTCAGACCTGCCAAAACCGCCGCCAAGTTAATCCCGCTTAACTAATGGATAAGCATGATTTAATTAGCATAAACTTTGCTTAGCACTTTAAAGTCACGCGGTTAGCGTAAAATGTTGGCTTATGGTTTCGAGGTTGGTCACATGCGAAGGTTAAGGTTACCGGTCACCTCCCCCAAATGCCACGGTTTATCACTTTAAATAGAAAACACACCCATTGATTGTTAATTGAAATGGTTGGCATAACAGTGCAGTGTGGGGCTTGTGTAGGTGAGGTCGTGAGTTCAACTCCGTCGACCTGCAAATAAACTTTTACCAAACCTTTGAGAGGGCACTTGTTAGCCTCTCATTGGTCCACCTCAATGCCCTTGGCCAAATAATGTGTTGACACTTGTCACCATTCGATTGAGTCAACTGTGGGAATATTCCTTGGAATATTCTAAGGAATATTCCTTGGAATATTCTTTTTGCTGGATGGGTTGCAAAATTTTACCTATTTGACAAAGCGAACAGAAGGCTCTATCTTTCTCATACGAACTCCATTTTGAGTGAAACGAGTTGCATTGGGATCATATTTCCGAGACGAACACGATAATTTAGGTTTTAAGTGATTCTGAGCACTTTGAGTTTTGAGCAAATTTTTTCCCCTAATCCAAATTTCGATCACTCCTTCCCACTGATAGGATTTTGGACCCACAAAAGCTAGTTATCTAATGAGAGATGAATACTCTTCTCCTTCCCAAGTTCTATCAATTGATTCTAATTGGAAAAATATCCATGGCAACCACTTGGGTTCACTGACATGCCTTGCCTTGCAAATGGCTTGGCACTTCAACCAATGTTCTCCTTTTGCTGCTGACGCAATCCAACACTTACTGGATGCTTACTAATTAAACACCCTATTGTATCAAAGCGACCCCTCAATGCTTGGAAAGCAGACTGATGGCCTTCCCATTGAGAATCATGTTCCTCCTTTGCAACACATGCATTTGATCCAAGCTTCTCCTTGGAAACCACTTTTCCAAGTTAAGCCCATATGAGTGAACTACAACAATGTGTTCCAATATCAGTAATAACAAGAAAAGAAATAACCATTCTTTTACCTCCATGGTTCCAAATTCTACATCCGGAAGAATGCATTTGCCATCTATTTCGCTTCTTAGCATCAACACATCAAATGGTCTACAATGGCTGCAAAATTTTTTGGCATCTTTGTCCACTTTTGCTTCTTGATTCCATCATCCTCCAGTATTAACATGTTGCTCATGTCATGATTTGAGAATGAATACAAATCACGATCCTCTTGCTCAAGCATAGACCTTCCAAAATCCTGAGACATCTTGTCACAAGAAACACCATTAACCTTGAAAAACACTCATGCAAGAATATAACTTGACGACCTCTTCCTTTTGCTTCTTCAAAGAAACAAATGTCACATCATGTGGACATCGCAATGTACTCTTACATCTTGGTGTATAAACCATCGACGAAACATAAGTTGAAAAAACATGCTTCTTCAAACAACTGACTTTCAAGTCAAGCAAAAGCATGTACAACAACTTGATGATTTACAACAAGAATTCCACATTCTCATGAAACAATTTGTCACATCTCCCTTTCATCTTTGGAGACAAAATCAACACTTCCAAGTCGATATAACATGCATGTAACAATAAATCGACCACACAAGTCGACACTCATGCATGTGAAAATGATCAACATTCTCAAGTTGACAACATACATGTTAACAAAACAATCAACCAACACAAGTCAATTACTCATGCATGTTCACATAACCAACATGGCTTTGGAGCAATCTCCATCATGTTGTCCATAACCAAGGCCCAAATACCTGGGCCTTTCCTTAACAACAATTGGCTCAACTATGCCTTGTGTATGTTTGCCTAAACCTTTACCTTCATAACCCATATTCATCCATTATTGGACCCTAATCCTCTAGTGTGTTTTTCAAAAGCACCAAAACATTCATTTTGAGAGGAAATTGAAGATAAAATTGAATTGCATACCTCATTTTCATGTGCATACCTGGCTAGGGTTTCCTTGGCATCATGGAGTTGAATCTCCATCTCACGCATCTTTTCAATACTCTCTTGCTTCTCCTCCTTCATGGCCATCAACTCCTCTTGAAGTATAGTGTTTTCCTTCCTATCTTCATTCATCTATTGCACCATATCTCTCATGATGATAAGGTCTTGTGACATCTCTAAATCAAAGAGTCTTGCTAAGGAAGATGGATTAGAAACATCACTTGTTGAAGTTGCCATCACACTTGTAATGCATCAAAAATTTTCATAAAGTTTCAAAAAGTTTCTCAACAAAGAAGCATCTTAGACCATATCCCTTCTTCAACTTACATGCATCAACTTGCACATAGTTAAATTCTCCTTGCACAAATACAAAACCAATAACTAATTTTCTAGCTAACCTTGGAAAACCATCTCAGGGTTAAAATGACCTAATAATGCTCTAATACCAGCTTGATTTGAATGTTGGGAAAACTTGTTAATGCTATGCAAGATCTCTCATCAATATTAAAAATAGATGTGTTTAGGATTGTCTCATTTAACCAAAATGTGAAGGATTATGTGTCAAGTATTGAGTGTATCTTATGAGAAATTTATGAGGTTAATTAGTTGATATAAAACACATATACAACAAGTAAAATGAAAATAAGTAAAACACAACAAACTCATAACACAAATCTGATAAATGAGTTCACCCCTCCTGGGCTACACCTCCTTGGACCTGCTTTAATGGTTAGGCCCTCTTTGGATTAATGGTAAATTATCTGATTACATGCACCTGTAGTGATCCAATGGCTTTGTAACCTGCTCCATTGGATTCAAAAGACTCTAAAACCCCAAAAATGATTATCCAAGCTCTGCAATTGGACTTCAAGTGATCTAGGTTTAACCTACTCTCCTGGTGGCCCTAGGCTTCCTTAAACTTCAACGTAGCAAAATCACATACAAAAGTGTCATCCTGCCTCTGCAACTTGTTCCATTGTGTTCAGAGAATCCAAATAATCTAGGAATTACTCTTTTTGAGCCAAAATTGGTCAAATATTGAAGAAGTTATGGTCTCTTAAGTTTTTCCTAAGAAAACTCCACAAAATCTGGAGAAACTAAAGTTAACCTCGCCAAATTTTGAGTAGTGCCGATTTGTTAGACCTGCCAAAATCATTGCCAAGTTAATCTCGCTTGATTAATGGATAAACACAGTTTAATTAGCATGAACGCCACTTATCACTTTAAACTCGTGCAGTTAGCGTAAAATGTTGGCTTATGGTTTCGAGGTTGGTCACATGCAGAGGTTAAGGTTAGCGGTTACCTCCCCCAACTGCCACGGTTTATCACTTTAAATAAAAAAACGCGCCCATTGATTACTAAGTGAAATGGTTTGGCATAGCAGTGGAGTGTGGGGATTGTGCAGGCAACGCCACGGGTTCAAATCCGCTGACCTGCAAATAAAATTTTACCAAGCCTTTGAGAAGGCATGTGGTGGCCTCTGGGCTTGCCACGTGTTAGCCTCTCATTGGTCCACCTCAATGCCCTTGACCAAATAATGTGCCGACACTTGTCACCATTCGATTGAGCCACTTGTGGGAATATTCTAAGAATATTCCTTGGCATATTATTTTTATTGACTAGGCTGTATGGATGCCTAGTCAACATCTCAGTCACCCTCTACCCAAAATTTTTCCTGTTTGACAGAGCGGAAAAAAGGCTTTATCTTTCTCATACGAACTCTGTTTTGAGTGAAACGAGTTGCATTGGGATCGTATCCCCGAGACAGACGTGGTTGTTTAGGATTATGACCATTAAATTTTTTCCCCTAATCTAGATTCTGATCATTAACTGTTACAAGTTGTCATGAGATGTGGAATTACAATTTTATTCCCAATTTAATTCAAGGATAAATTAAATTAGGATTTTTTTCTTGATGTTATTTTTAACATTTCTTGTTGATATTTTCAACACATTCAACTATGATAACCACTAAACCCATTCAAACTATTCTTTTGAAGTAAAGTGTTACAAATATGTTTTTAAACACTTGTTGATAGTTTTGTCTAGCCATCCATCTATGGGTGATAAGCAATGTTATGTTATATTTGAGTGCCTTGGTGTAACACCTCATTTTTAACTAGGCATATAGATTACTTATAGCTTAATTATATTTTCATTATATGTTATTGTGAAACACTATTTAACATTTTTCCCATCAAATTATGGAAATGTGGACCCATATATGTGTAAACCATATAAATTGGTATTATTATATTGTTAATGATAAATGTTGTATGATTTACTTCTAGCACACAAGTTTTGATTAAAAATATTGGTACATGGATATCGGGTTTAATGATATGTTTTAAATGGAATCACATGGCAATAACATATGGTTATGTATGAGTTTGTGTTGTGAACTAAGCTACAAGTTGAATTGGATATGTATTAGCTAACAAAGTGTGACAATAAGTGTCCAATGTTGTGAACATTAATTGAGAAATGATGTGGAAGAAACAATATTTATGTTGTTTTATATTGGTTCATATGCATTGATCCAAGATCTTTTATTTATAGATGAATCAGAATTACATGAAACAGATCTTATTAACCATGGAACTTAAAATCACATAAAACAATGTGAAAATAACAAGATAAACATGAAACCATGACACAAATATTTGATTACGAAGTTCATCCAATTTGGACTACGTCTCTAGGCCTTACTCAATATTGGGGAGGCATTCATTCATTAAAAATAGATAAAAGTACAAGAAACATTCATTTACAATCCTTATACCTCCAAGGTGGAAGATAGACGAAGAATGGAGAGCCCAACTTCAAAAACAGATAGTACCACTCAAATCCTAGCGAAAAATCGTGCAGAATCACCTACCCGAACACATAATTCAAAAAAATGAGGCTTTTGCACCCTCTCGGAACCTCCCTGCTGCTCAAGGCGAGTTTCCAGGTTGTTGCCAAGTCGGGTTACTGCTGTACACAATGATTTTCTGAATTCCTATGCCAGTCCCCCCTTTTTCTTGTGCTATTAGTCCAATATATATACTTGATCGACTAACTCCTCAATCCCGATAGTTTCAACAAATGACAAGTATAGTAGGCGGGCAGTTTCCACATTGAGACTCTGGGACCTGAAATAGTATGCAGGTAACACCTTGTCAAACATAGAGAAACCTCTCAACCGCACATTAATCCTTAACCCGATGGCTTTAACATAGAGAATCAATGCTTTTAAATTGGTGGATAGACCCCATTCCTTTTCATTACGTGATGAGTGACTACGATAAAAGGCGGACCCGACAAAAATTATCAACCGCAATGCATAATATATATCAGATTTGATAGAAAATCGCGATATCACAATCAACAGGAACCAACAAGTCTTTATGATTTGTGAATGTGGCATGTGTGATATGCGATTGCAATATCACAATTGCATTCCTGACTCTCGGGGGCCGATTCTATAACTCTTCCCTTTTGCGATGTGTGATCTGCAATTTATCGCATCGCACTCTGGCTTGCTTCAGGGCCGATTCTTTAACACCTTCCCTTTTGCAATGTGTGATTGGTGGTTTATCACATCACACTCTGGCCTGCTTCGGGGCTAATTCTTTAACGTCGACCCGCCTCCGATCTGCGATTGCAATATTGCAAATCACAACCCGATAGTGCTAGGGCCAATTTCCTTAACCGCGGACCTCTTCCTTATATGATCTATGAAAAGTGGGGCCAATGGTGGCTTGCCACTTGGTGCTTCCCCATTCACTAAAGAGTTCTACCACGCCATCTTCTCCTGCCATCTGTCCAAGTCAAACCTAACTTTGAATTTCTCTAACTTCTTCATATGAATTCAGATTCGAGTTCCATCCACATTGTTGGAATCAGGATGGCAAGCACTTCGATCTTATGCTAAGTTTATAGAGTTTCTACCACTTTGAGTTTTGACCCTATTTACCATGCCACTAGGACTTTTTAGAGATCCACCTAGATCAATCCTCCCCACTAAGAGCTTTTGGACCGCCAAAAGCCTTTTCAGTCAATTGGCAAGTGAGGAAATTTCTCCCTAAATTTTTCTTTCTCCATCCATCAAGCTTTACTCAGATGGATTCCTTTGAAGCCAACACGAAGTTACTCCACATCTCCCTGTCGTGAAATTTTAGTTTTCTTGTCGAGTATGATATCTCCGGGCAACTTTCATATATACTTTGGTGCAAAATTGTCCATTGTAGGAATCTGTGCAACCTCTTCGGTATCCATAATCAATGGAGGTTCATAAAGCTTCAAGTTTTCAACATTCACTACTGAGTACATTGGCATATAAGCGACCAAGTCAAGACGAAAATCATTGTCTCCAATCTTTGCCAATATGGTGAAGGGACCATATCGAATGGGTCTTAGTTTCTTCCCTTCCCCCTTCATTCTATCCTTGTTGATATGGAGCCATACCTTGTCCCCAACTTGAAACTGATGGTCAACTCGGTGCTTATCATGTCGAGCTTTATACCAAGCATGAATCTTCTTTAACTTCTCTCGTACTGCCTGATGAATCACTTGTATCCACTGAATAAAGTTTCATTCTTTGTCCCTATCATCTCATCCATTGCCATCCTATCTTTCCCAAAGACCATGTCTAAGGGATCCCTTGATAGATAACCAAGACATGTCTCGAATGGTGATCTCTGTGTGGATGAATGTGTTGCTCGATTGTATGCATGTTGCACATAACGAAGTTGTTCATCCCACAAATTGGAATGTTTTCCACAATAGCCTTGTAACAAGTGTACCACGGTGTGGTTGACGACCTTTGTCTGCCCATCGATCTGTGGATGAAATGCCATACTTATTTTAAGCTTGGTGTCCATCATTCTCCACAAGATGGTCTAGAACTCTCCAAGAAAGTGAGAGTCTGAGTTTGACACAATAGATGTGGGAAACCCAAAATGGACCCAGACATGATGAAAGAAAAGATAAGCAGTCTGCTCAGCAGTGATCTACCTTTTACAAGGCATTAAAATACACATTTACTAAAACGATCCGTGACGACATACAAATAATCATGACCTTTCCTAGACATAGGCAAACCACCTACAAAATTCATGGACGCACTTTCCCATGGTTGACTCGGAATAGGGAGTGGTGTGTAGAGCCCAAGTTTTCTATTAGAGGGCTTTGAAATAAAACACAACACACAACCCTTTACAAAATGAGTCACAATGTTTTTCATATGAGGCCATAAACAAAACCTTTGTAAATGACATAAATTTTTTTTAACCCCAAAATGACTAGACACAAGAGAGGTATGAGCCTCTAGGATTACATGTACCCTTTCATCAATGGGTATACACAGTTTTCCAAGGTGATACAATAGTTTTCCCTGCAAATAATAATTGTCCACCTGCGATCCATGAGTTAGTTTTTCAAAAATCTCTTTAAAATAATTATCGTTAGCATAACTTTCTAACGATAAAGAAGAATTTTGCAAAACTACAAATGCGAAACTACGAGGGCGAGAAATCATATCTGCTACTTTGTTGCTGGTGCCCTTCTTGTATTTTATTACCAGATGAAACTGCTGGAGGAATTCCATCCATCTGAAATGACGAGCTTGTTGAAGCTTGGTCTATGCCTGAAGGTACTACAAGGGTTGATGATCTGTATGGATGATGGTCTCCTTGCCGATCAGGTAGTTTTTCCACTTCTTTACACTATGAACAAGGTATACAACTCCCTGTCATACATGGGATAATTCACAACAACCTGGGAGAAAATCTTTGAATGGTAACTGTTAACAGTGTTGGACTGCCAACATGTAAGGGGATCTCCCTGGTAAGAAGTCCCAATTAGACCATAAACCGTTTAGTGTAGGATTCCCAATAGTTGTTCATACGGTAATGCCTTGACCGTGATTTCACATAGAGGCAAGTAAGATGTATCTATTGGTGGCTAGGTTGTGACAAATGCAACAGGCCAAGGAAGGTGCATGAGAGGTTCTAACACAAAGGGGTTGAGACGAGTGCACCCCTTGGAAACCTGTGGTTTCACGGAGTTAAGAAGGGAACATGAGAAAAGATGCATCAAAACATGGAAGTCAAGTTACCTAGCAATCCAAAGTGATGGTTAAACCAACAACACGTTTCAAAAAGATTCATTTATACATACACAAAAATAGCTATACATGCATGCGTAAGCAAACAAATACATATATCATTTAGAGTAAACAGATAGCTAAAATACAATACAACATATGCATGAAACATGATGGATCTTGTTATATTAAGAAGTGTAAGTTCCAGTGATATAATACATCCATGTCTAACCATTAGTTTCGACAGCGAAATGTTATAGCCACAACTGCCTACTCCTCCAAAGAGATATACTAGCTCTACACAGTGGAGAAGCCACGGCTCATTACAATACTGTCCAAGCTCTCTCTAATATAGTCCTATCAGAATCTTGGCTAACCAAAAGCCTTTACAATGAGTTATGAGGTTCTATTTATAGCAAAGGGTGGGGTGACCCTTGACAATCCCCTTTGTGACAGTTCATCTACCCTCATGACTCTTCATCTACTCTATGAATGTTACATCCAACTATCGACACTTGAACTTCCACTTGATAAGATGTTACATTACAATGCACATGTGCCCATGTGAGACAAAATGGCTTGAGCAAACCATGAAATACATCATTGACACTTGGTCCGTTGTGATGAGACCAACTCTTTGACATTCTTGTGATGCTAAAGGTGGAAAGCTAATGCTAAGCTTGGTCATCCATGATGGCGTGCATGCGCTCCATGGTGATATCTTTTTGAAACGAACACTTGCCTCCATTACATCTCGTTGCATTGGTGTGGCTCCTCCATCCAACTCGTATGCTAACATGCGCATGGTCTTATTGGGTGCGGCTAAACCAGCAAAACAATGATGCATAGAGTCCGTGCTGATCTTCTAGTGTGTGCTAATGGTCATGCGCATCAATTGTCAACTGTTGTTTAGCTCCAGTTGGACTTGCTTTTTGTCTTTTCCTTGATGAGTGTGCCAAATGGGTTATACCGCATGCATGTGCACAATGACATGCATGATGCTAAATTTCCTTGCATGTGATCAACAACACTGCTCACCATGTCTGCTCTGTGCCAGTTTTTGGGATGTATCTATAACTTGTATGAGCGCAGTTTCATCTGTGAGTGCCTCTTGCACCCGCTACTATACCTATTCTTGTTGCAACTCATTCTCTCGTCTATGCAACTCATGTTCTTCCTTGAGTTGCTGCTCTAGTACATGCAACTCCTTCTCTATTCCGTTCTATGTCTTTGCGCGATTTTCATGTCATGTCGTCACCTCATAGCTTGAGTCTGCAAAGTTGCTTTCATCACAAGTGGATCTACTTGAGCTTGCAATTTTGTTTCGCCTCTGTGTTGTCAACAACCTTCCTCTTACATTCATTGTGTAGTGCCCACTCTAGTTTCCTGACCCTAATATGACATTATCTTACATACTTTAGTCTACAAGGAACTCAGGTTGAGGATCCAAAAACGTGACTCTATTATTAGTGAATGTGATGGTTATGTATGTTCTCTATTAATATTATGATTAATTAATGGTTATGTGTACTCTCTATTGATATCATGATGGTGATAGTAGTAAAGGATAGACATGTTTATATTGATGCTATAATGATGATAGCTTTGATGTATATGTATGGTTCCATTAAGGTTATGATGATGCTAGCCATGATGGAGGTATCCCCTATGTTAGCTACTTACATTAGTTTTGGTTCACAATGAACAATGATGTGAATGACCAGGTGATGGTAATAATGCTATTATGACAGTGACTAACACTGAGAAACCTGGTTACTGATTATTATTTAGTATGGCAAGAAACCACCAGAGGAACTCGCACATGATGAGTTGACGACCCTGGTTTGATGAAAATTTATATTATTTTATCTTTGAAATTCTAATCGATTTTGAAACCTGCTATATATTTTTATCTATATTCTGATGATATGTTAATGGTTGTAGGCATAGATTAGTTGCTTGGCCGAATGACTCACGTATGGGTGATGGGGTTGTACAAGTGGATGGAACTACATGGGAGGGGTGGGACAGTGTCCC
>APFE030743471.1:77662-98015 GCA_000404065.3 Pinus taeda
GGGCAGGGATCTAACATCTACTTACCTTCCAGCCATCATCTCTATTGAGATTGATAGGCCTTCTTTCAATTTCAATAGCTTCCCTCAATTGGTATCAAAGTTGGTTTGGCTTCAAGGGGACGCCTTTGCTGCTGAGGGGTTTTTCTTGGGCTTGTGGTAGACCCTATTCAGTGGGATATTTGCGGGATCAATTCTTGCAGTGAAAGAAGATGGCGAGTAGTGGAAAGATAGAGATCGAGAAATTTAATGGTCAGTGTTTTGAGTTGCGGAAACTCAAGATGGAGGATTTTCTGGTGGATAAAGATCAGTGGATCATGGTAGATCCAAGTACTAAACCAACGGTAATGTTCGATGAAGAATGGAAGAATTTGGATCGGAAGGAAAAAAGCACAATACGATTGTGTGTCTTAGATTCACTATTTTTGAATGGATTTAAGTTACGGGAAAGGTTTTGTTAGACAAGTTAGGTACTTTGTACCAATCTAAGTCTCTGGTGAATAAATTATTCCTTCGGAAAAAGCTATACAATCCGAGGATGAAAGATGGAGACTCGGTAGAGCATCTAAACGCATTTAATACTATGGTAAGCCAATTATTATCTGTTGATATTAAAATTTCGGATGAAGATAAGTGCATCAGTTTGTGGTGTTCTCTACCAGATTCATGGGATAGTCTAGTTGTTGCAATAGATAACAATGAAAATACCTTGCATTTTGATGAAATAGTCTCATCCTTGTTGATGGAGGAGATGAGACAAAAAAATATGGAGAGCCAGAATTGTGATGCCTTGTCTGTACAAGGACGGTATCAGAACATAAACAAAAATAATTCCTTGAGTGGGAAGTCTAAATCTAGAGGGAGATCTAAATATAGAGGGAGATCTAAATCTCCAGGAAAACCTGTAAAGGTAAGCTGGAAATGTGGAAAGGAAGGGCACTACAAAAGGGAATGTAAATCTAAAGCCCTTGAGAAAGGAAAGGGATCTGATGATGCTCTTTCTGCAGAGGAGAAAACCACCTCAGATGAAGGTGGGGATGTGTACTTGGCTACTTCTTCAAGTACACTTGTAGATCATGAGGCATGGTTGATTGACTCAGGTGCATCCTTTCACTTCACTCTCCATAAGGAGTGGTCCTACAAGTATGAGAAATAAAATGGTGGTGATGTCTTCTTGGGGGATTATAGGAAGGTTTGAATCGCTGGTCGCGGAAAAGTCAAGTTGAAGTTGCAAGGTGGAAGGATTAGAACATTGTCAGGTGTTCTATATATTCTTGCATTATCCAGAAATCCAATTTATTTAAGCAAGTTGGATGATGCAGGTGTAAAAACAGTGTTCAAGAAAGATACCTACAAGATGGTTTGAGGAGCACTAGTATTAATGTGGGGAGTTTGGATTAGAACTCTGTACAAGATGCAATGTAGCATTTTTGTTGATGGGTGCAACAATTTTATGGTCCTTGAAAGTGGAGCATAAAATATAGTGGTATCTGGAGAAAAGACCATGCTATGGCATCAAAGGCTTGGACATATTGGAGAGAAGGGCCTTCAAATCCTTCATGGTAAAGGTGTGGTATAAGGTATGTCTAATAGCTATTTGGATTTTGAATTTTGTGAAAATTGTGTATATGGGAAGTACAATTAGGTGAGTTTCCCCTCTGGTGGTAAGAAGGCGAAACAAATATTAGAGCTTGTGCACAATGATGTGTTTGGACTTGTGTCAATTCCATCACTGGATAAGTATATATCATTTATAGATGACTTCTTAAGGAATACATGGATATATTTCGTCAAGAATAAATCTAAAGTTTATGACAGGTTTAAAGAATTTAAGGCTCTGGTGGAAAACCAGACAAAAAAGAAGATAAATGTGTTGAGGACAGATAACGATGGAGAGTTTTGCAAGAAGGAATTTGAAGAGTTCTATAATAAGTGTCATATAACATAGAAGAAGACTATTCCATACACACCTAAGCAAAATGGAGTTGCAGAAAGAATGAACAAGATGTCGTGGAAAGGGCAAGAAGCATGCTTAGTGGTGCCAGGTTAGGACAAGAATTCTGTATAGAGGTGGTGGAGACTGCATGTTATCTGGTCAACAGATCACCTTCATCAGCGTTGGAGGATAATACTTCACAAGAGGTATGGACTGGTAAGAAACCTTCTCTTTCACATCTGAGGGTATTTGGATGTGATGCATATGTACATGTTCCAAAGGAGAAAAGAACAAAGTTGGATAGTAAATTTTAAAAGTGCATCATTATTAGGTATATGGATGGTTTAAAAGGTTATAAGCTTTGGAACCCAGTAACAAGGAAGGTTGTGTATAGCCAAGATGTGGTGTTTAGAGAGGTGAAAGATGTTATTAAACACAAATTCCTACCAAAGGAACCTGAGAAGATAGAGTTTGATCTAAAGGAAGAAGAATCAGACTCTACAGCAGAAGAGGAATCAGTAGATGAAGAGCCACAAACTCTGGTTGTGAAAAGATCAATTTGAGAAAGAAGGCATCTAGAAAGGTATAGGCCATCTATTTTCTGTTCAAATTTTTCTTTATCTATTATTGATGATGATCCTAGAACAATGAAGGAAGCAGTAGATTCAAAGGATGGAAAACTATAGAAAGAGGCCATGGTTGATGAAATGGAATATTTGCACAAAAATGAGGCTTGGGATCTAGTGGAGTTTCCGGTTGGAAGGAAACCCATTGATAGCAAATGGGTGTTCAAGAAGAAGATTAATGTAGAAGGAAAGGTGGAGAAATACAAATCTTGGTTGGTAGAAAAAGTTTATTCCCAGGTGACGAGAATTGATTTTGGTGATATTTTTTCTCCTATTACCAAGGTAGCTTCTATTATATTACTTGTATCTACTGTTGTTGCTTTTTATTTTGAGGTAGAATAGATGGATGTGAAGATAACATTTCTTCACGAGGATGTGGAAGAAGAGATCTACATGAGTAAGCCCGAAGGCTTTGTGGAGAAGGATAAGAAAGAACTGGTATGCAAGTTAAAAAAGTCTTTGTATGGGTTAAAATAGTCACGAAGGATGTGGTATCAGAAATTTGATACATTTATACAGGGACTTGGCTTTACCAAAAGAAAAATAGATCACTGCGTGTATTTTAAATTAATTGGTGACCGTGTTATTTATCTGGTCTTGTATGTGGATGATATGTTGTTGGTTGGAAATAACAAAGAAATTATTCAGGATTTTAAAACCAAATTATCCTCCAAATTCGACATGAAAGTTCTTGGTGTTGCAAACTATATTTTAGGCATGGAAATTAAATGAGATCAAGCAAAGATGAAGCTCTTGTTAAACTAGAGGAATTATGTCGAGACAATACTGTAGAGGTTTAATATGCAGGAATGTAAACTGGTGAAGGTTCCTATTCCTGTAGGTGTAAAGTTATCTGTTGAATAGTATCCCAAGACACAAGAAGAGGAAGAGGACATGTCCCGTGTTCCATATGCAAGTGAAGTCGGTAGCTCGATGTATGTGATGGTTTGTACTAGACCAGACATTGCACATGCAGTGAGAATATTGAGCAGGTTTATGTCAAAACCAGGGAAGGAGAATTGGACAACAGTGAAGCAGATTTTCATGTATTTGCATGGCACTAGTTATTATGGTTTATGCTACCAAGGAAGACCAGTATTAGACAGATTTTTGGACATTCGTGGCTTTGTTGATGTAGACTGGGCTGGAGATTTGGATTAGAGAAGATCTACAAGTGGATATGTGGTTAACCTATTTGGAGGTGCATTTAGTTGGAATAAGAGACAATCTACAATCTGTCAACTACATAGGCAGAATACATGGCAACCACTCATGCAAGCAAGGAAGCAGTTTGGTTGCAGAGAATGTGTTCAAGTATGGGGTTAGTACAGTGAGCTATAAGGATAGATTGTGATAGCCAAAGTGCAATTTTCTTAGAAAAGAACCCTGCTTATCATTCAAAAACAAATCACATTGATGTTTAGTATCACTTTGTGAGGGATATCATAGAAGACAAAAAGGTGGACACTTTGAAAAATACTGCAGATGCATTGACAAATGTTTTGAGCACTGATAAGTTCTCTTGGTGTAGAGAAACAATGGGCATTGCAGGGTTGGATCAATGACTAATTTCTCCTGTGGCCCCTTGTGAAAAGAAAACAACAAGTGGGAGAATGTTGGGTTGTGTTATATTCTTTTCATGACTAGCCCTAGTAGTGTAACTCGGGGGTTAGAGGGGGGATGGAGCCCCCCCCCTTCGTTGCACCAGGAGAAGTGGGGGGGTGGAAGCCCCCCTTGTTGGTGGGTTTGAGGGGGGTGGTGGCCCCCCCCTCTACAAGGTCTGTGGCAGCACCTTAGGGAAATTTTTTTTGGACCCTATATTAGGTGGGCATACCTACCTATGGTTTTGTGCATGGATTTCACACATGGTTTTGGGTGTGATGGTTTTCGGTCCAAGGTATTTTGTAGATTTGGTCAAGGGAACTATGGTTATGTTTTAATCCAGGGTTAATGGATTAGGGTTTATGGATGCTTCGGCATGTATATATATGTATTGTAACATTGAAAGGAACATAATGAAAAATCAATCTGGTAGTCCCGGTTTTGGGATCCAAGGGAAAATATTTGTGTATATTTGTTTTATATATTATGCACTTGCCATTATTTATTTTCTATTTTTAGAATTCATATGCTGGTAATTTTTGTATGGGGTTAACAAATATAGTACTCTCACTCCTTTGGACTACAACTACAACCTCACACTAACAACTCCAGACTCTCATAGATGGAGGGTGTTAGAGTCGGTCCTTATAGCCCTCCGTCAGAGATCAGTTCACTTTTTGCATATCATTCTTAGGTGTCTCGTTCGTTCCACTTCGTTGCATTTCACTAGGGGCATGCCATTGACTGACGAGGGGGTCTGGTTGTCTTGTGTTTCCTCATGCTTGTACATGCAGGGTTAATTAAAATTCCTCAAAAATCACTAAAGTTCATGGTCATAAATGATTAGTTTCATTAAAAAGAGTCTTTAGTCCTAGAGTCTAGGGTTTTCAGTCCTTTGCATACATGTAATAAAGGCCCGCAGGTCATGAGGTTGGTTTCAAAAGATTTATATTTCACGTTTTTTATCAAAAACATTTGAAGACATTTCTAGTCCAAAACTCTGTTTTGGAACTAGAAATTGTCAAACTTCATTTTCTTGTAATAATTGTATTTGTTTCACCATAAGAAGTTTCACAGCAAGGCTCTGATTTTTTCCAAAGCCAAATGCCAAAATCTCTGCAAAAAATCAAGACATTTCATTAGTCCAAGATTCAGAAGAAAAAAAAAGGTGAAAAGCCAAAGACAAAATTGCATTAAATGATAAAGTGCCAAAAGCCAAACATTGTAAAAATGGGTTATGGTTTATGAGATATTTTGCAACCCATTTAAAGCATGGAAAACTAATCATTTTCACAAATTTCCCAAAGCAAAACCGAGTTAGAGTGTTGAAGACAAAGTGGAAGCATTTCAAGGTTGTGGAGTTGAAGGGGAAGAGGGCGCTACGTACAGAGAAGGCGCGCTACGCATTGGGAGCGCGCTACGCACTGGGCTTCACCGACTTGTGCAAAATTACATGTGCGCTATGCATTGGGAGCACGCTACGCATTGGGTAAGCGCACAATGCATACAAACTCAGAGCCAAATTGTTTTTTCTCCTTTGTCCAGATTCATGCTAAATTGCCTCCAATTGCTTGCAAGTAGGTTCTTTATGTTTGCTCAGTGAATTTTAGACATGATTATGGTGTTTTGAAAGTGGAGAAACAAGTGTGAAATGTAAAACCCTATGTTTATTTCCAAATTTACTTCTTAGGGTTTGAAACAAATATTAGGGACTGTGTGGGTTAATATATGCCTATGTCATCTATTTTCAGTGGCCTCCATGCTCATTATTAACCTCAGCCTCACGCTCTCTCTTTGCCATTACATCTCTGCTGTCATTGTTATGGCCATTGTCATTTTCACACTACTTTTCCATGCAAACTCAGTTGACAAAACTATTCTCATTGTGGCTTTCCTATGATACTTTGATACACATGTGACACATTTGAGGAGTAAAGCATACACTGAAATTTTTGCCTTCACTATACCTATATCAGCATACATTTTGCAAACAGTCTGATTTCAGCACAATGTCAGAGATGGATTCAGTTTATGAACAGGAGTATGATAGTGATTCCATGGAAAAAATTATTGTACCATGGAGGTCTCATAAAAGTGGCAAAAGTGGTAAGCATCTCAGGGAGGAACCTACTTCTTTGGCTCAATTGCATGCTTGCTCGCTTGCAATGGATTGTTTTCTCTATCAGTCATGTTACCACTATTGTGAGCTGATTTCACAAACTCAGCATCATCATGAGCTAGCTCATCTATTTGTTCTACACTTACATGATGGCCATGTAAACCTTGCCGGAGTAGATTTCATTCTGTCACCAGAGACCATTGCTCAGGCCACCGGAATACCAAATGTAGGAGAGGAATGGAACAAATGTCAGCAGTTAGAGAAATTCTACTATGAGCCATACATCAAACTTGGGTATATGAAACACCTGAGCAGGGTTTTTCCTTTCAGATTCCTGAGGGATGAGTTTGTACCATTGATGAAACTCATCATTCGGTATTTCAGTTGCGAGGGTAGATTCTCACGTCTCTATGCGTACCATGTTTGTTTGTTGATGCATTTCACGAGTGTACGTATGATGAACATTCTGTACTTCATGTATCGTAACATATAGAGGATGATTATTTTTGTACAGAAGAAGACCCCAGCATAGCAACATAGAAGTATATATCATTACGCGCTGATCAAGATCGTAGTGGTACATCAGTTGACACAGGAGGGCATTACTTGGGAGGATTTCATCTCCCGTGACTTCTTCACAGCACCACAGCTGCTTCCTGAGGTAGTTCATGATGGGGGAGAGCCTTCACACTAGCCTAACATTCCTGAGATCGAGCATATAAGTGCTCCATTGTATGTGACATACCAGCGCGGCCACAAGGCCTTATTTGCAGCTACACAACAAGTACTATCTCCACCTGGGGTGGAAGGGCTCTCGTTGACTCCATCAGCAGAGCGAGTATTATCTCCACATGATGTGGAAGGGGTCTTGCCTTCTTCTTCAGCACAGGTACAGATCCAAGACAGAGGCAAGAGGCCTATGCATGATGAGGGCCCTTCAGGAGGCCGGGACACTGATTTCACGATCATTGATGTTGATGCGAGCTCTCCTAGCTCGAAGCTGAAGGAGATCATCCAGGAGAAAAAGGCTGAGAATGACACACTGAAAAAGAAATTTCAGATGGCTCAGTGGGTGATAAACTACCTGGAGCAGCGTAACAAACACCTAGAGGATGAGCATACACTTTATGAGCTGCGACGAATCCGTGAGGATCGACAATTGGCCCGAAAGAGACCTGGTGATATGACACCGACTGATCGAGAGTCTTGCCTCATACATGTTAACATTCATCTGGAGAAATTGTTGGCAAAGGCCAATAGAGACAACGACATGCTTCGTCACATGAAAGGTCATTATTGGGCTCGCATGCATGTCTACAAGGCAAAAATGAAGATTCTAAAGAGGAGGTTGAGCAGAGCACTAGAACGGCAGAAAAGGCCTGATCCACTCCAGATTTTGGCCGAGGCTTCATTGGCTGGACATAATACATGATGGAGGGTCTTCGCTCCGAATTTGAGCAAATTCAGAGAAATTTTTGTCATTTGGAAATATTTTGGCCTAAAAACAGATTTTTCAGCTATATGAGTAGCGCGTCGACGCGCTCGCTTTTGATTAGGACACTTTCTAAAGGAAAACTTTATATTTTTGGGTTTTTCATGGTAGGTTATGCATGCTCAAGTATTTCCAAAGCATTTCATCAAGTTCTGGATGATCAAAAGGCCCAAAAACACCATGAAAACCACCTTGCTGCCACCTTTTGCACTAGCAGGAAGTACTTTTGGGCGAATGAAGTTTTGGAGGGGAAAATGAGCTCCAAATTTGGAAATTCCACTTGGGTTGGATAGCCAACATCCAGGGCTTTCCAACGAGCTATCATGAGCTCAATTTGGATGCTGGGAAGTGCCCCAAAATTAGGTTCAAAGACGCGCTACGCACATGGCTCAGGCGCGCTACGCATATGGATTTTTGGTCAATTTTTCACCTTCCAACTTAGAAATTCGGCCAGTTGAACCAGTTTTGCTTGTGGATGAAATTTTTGAGTTATCATGATGTAAATTGATGTTTTACATGTAACTTTGACTCACTTTTACCTATTGATGGATGAGCAACCCTTTCAGCAGGGGGGTATGATGGGCCTCTAAATTAGACATAAATTAAGGCCCATGCCTCTAAATTAAACAATTACTGAAGGCCTATGGCCATCCTTCAACAAATTAAACCTCTCTTTTTGCATTAGATAATTTATTTCAATGTTGAATTAATCGTTATCGAGATAATATCAGCGCAACGAAAAAATCGTAATTATCGGGAAATAATCAGAAATAATCGAGAAAAAATCATTTGGTACAAAAATATTCATTTTTTTTTTCAATTTTTTTAATATCTAAACCATATACAACATAAAATAAATACATTGACACATAAATATGATAAAAATAACTAATATATAAGATGTTTAATATCATTTCTAGTGCTAAAATCACACATAACATTGAATCATGTCCTGAATAGTAAGTCCTGACTCCTGAGTCCCAACTCAGCCTCAAAATATCAACAAAAAATATAATAATGTATCTCATCATGTCATAATCTCATATACAATAAAATGAAGAAAATAACTAAAGTCTAATCCTATTGATTTCCTCTACCCCTCTTGCGAGAAAATGCCACAACTTTCCCTTTCCCTCTAGATTTAGATGCTGGTGCTGGTGGAGTTGGTAGTGGAGTTTGCTATGCTCTAGAAGCTGAAGAACTAGAAGTAGGAGCTATAGGAGGTAGACCACGTCCTTTATTGGTGGCAGGGGTAGCCCAGATAGGTGGTGTCACCTGAAAACATTACAATCTCCCAATTCTAAAATCTTGAAAAACTGATAAGTCTGCTAGATTTTGAATGAAATCTAAAATTCTACTTTGTCCATATAAAATCCAATGAGGTCGGAACCACTCTCAAACATCCTAAGTCATTTCATGGTAATATCAAAAATTTAAGTAAAATTTAAGAATTTAACATTACCATGAATAGCATATCAATACTAGGGCCTAGACTTGATCATTAAGCTGCCCCACTAAAAAATTATTTGTTTCTTTCAAAAAAAATTGCATTTCGAACATTTAGCATCCCTTATAAAACCTTGCTGCCCCAACTGCCCGTGATAAAAACGAAAAAAAATAAATAATAATAAATAAAATAATAAATAAAAATAAAAAAATAAAAATAAAATAAAAAAATTAAAAATCGCGAGTTTTTTCCAAAAAATCGGGTAAAAGAAAAAAAAAAACTGGTGGTAATTTCGGATATTACTCGTGATAATATCAGCAACGGGAAATTATCACGAGAAAACGATAATATCGTGATATTATCGCGATTTTAACAACACTTTAATATATTCATTAGGAAGGTTTATGAATAATTGGATATTTGTGCCTAAATTACTTCTTTTTGTGGAATATTATGAGAATATTGGGCATATGATGAAGAGTTGGAGGAGGAGATCATCTAGGGACTTGTTCCCTACTACTGGAGGATCAATAATAAACAACAAGTCAACAAGATATTATGAAATTACGGCACAAATGGTGGAACTCCAATGATTGAGCAAATCTAGGAATGTGTTCCACTAATCAAGGGAGTAGATCCACCAATCAAAGGGACTAAATCACTAGTCAAGAGATTTTGGCGGGGAAAGCTTCTTCCATTCATGGGGAAGGATTCCTAATCATTTTGTATAAGTACCAAGTCGAATTTGCCTCTAGGGGACTTTTTTTGGGATCTTCAGACTTTTAGATTTTGATTAGTGTTATGATGTAGAGATCTTGTAGTTTTGCAGCTCCATTGTATTTTCTCGCAGAGATGTAATTATTTTGATGAAAATAATGGAAATTGGTGTCATGTTTAGCTTTTAGATCTTGTTTTCCTCCATAGGTATTTGAGTTTCCTTGGGCTTGGCCATCCCAAGAAGCTCAGAGCCCTTTTTGTATCATTGTCTTTCCTTCTTTTTATTACTTATTCACATGCATATTTAGTTCTTATGTCTTTCTATTTCTGCATTTAGTTTCTTGTTGTAGGATTGATTTAATGGTTAAGTGATAAAAATAGAGATTGAGTTTTCAATGCAGTTAGGATGGGATTTGATTCATAAAAGAGTAAAGAATGTAATGACAGAGAGCTTAGATGATCGAGAATAGAGTGAGTAAGCGAGAGGTGTGACAGAGATAGGGTTTGAGATTTAAACAGAGGTCAAACAAACTGTTGTAATCGAGCCGAGAGGGCCAAGACTTTTTAATTTCCATTTTGTTGAATAACTGATTGAAGTGTGGTGTAGACGCACTATTCTGGTGTAGGAATTCATTTGTCTCTGTGTATCGGTGTTCTGGACATTAATCGAGTTTTTTTCTCTGTTTATGTGTTTTATTGGTAAAATCACAATCGATTAGCGTTAAGATTTATCACTGAGATTTAGTGCTTGTTACACAGTATTTTGTCACCGTCCCTGTTACCCCTTCTCCCGTACATTGGAGGACCTATTCCGGGACCTGTAAGAAGTGACATAACTTGAAAACACCTGCATTGTATCCCTTATAGTATGTATTTCATATGCCTTGAAGACACCTTCTGCAATATACCCAAAAATATAGCCCTTTCTCCATTGGCGCTGTTCCACAATGTATCCCTCGCACCAATGGGGGAAATCCTCCAAAGAGGACGCGCCAGCCGGCACTCTGTCTCAGAGTCGCACTAGCGCCAACCCAGTTGGGTAAAGTTTTTAACAAACAAACTTCCGAAGGTTCCTTCTAACCTATCCATGAACTGATTCCAGTTTGAGTTAGTTCAGTTGGGCCTCGAATCTCCCAAGGAGGAAGTAGTTCTCCACCTCTCATGGAAGCTTCCTATGATAGAATCCCATGAATCAAGTGGATGGTCTTATCTACTCCTCCTACCTCTATATAAGCTTGTCCCTTTGCCTTTGACAAGCTAGTTAGTAATTCTACTCCTCAAGCTCCCAAATCTAAGTCCCAAAGTCTGAGAATTGCTAAGCTCGTGCTACAAGAGGTCTTGTTCATCCCTATGAGGCTATATCTTTAAGGAGGAGATCCATGTCCAAGTAATCAAGGAGAGAGAGGCTTGTTCCCCATCCCCTACAAGCTTTGCAAGGCATGTGTTGCTGATCACCCAGCCAAAGGAGGATTTGACGTCAGGACTTGATTGTATTCTCTTTTGTTTATCAATAATAATAGATGACTATCATTATGGTTCCACTCATGTGTCTTTATAATGATGTTTGAGTTGTATCCTTTCTGATTGACACATAGTTTCATTTCTTGGATTTTATGCTTGTATTTGTCTTGTTCTTTGCATGTGCAGGTGTCTGTTCACGAGGATTGTGAGGATTGTGACCAGCTAAGGTGAAAGAACGAAAGCGACGACTCTTCTATGAATACTAGTGTTGGATTTGAGGTAGGCTCTCATTATTGGCCTTTACTTTGTAATTAGGAACCTGCATGTTAGCGTTGTTTGATTTTTGCTAGACCCCATTTAGGCTAGTGGGATCGCCTCTGTCTGCAGAGGGGATTTACCTGTACAACAATTTGGCGACTCCGCTGGGGAGTTGGCTTTTGCCTTGTTTGTTTATCTTGTCTTGTTGTTTGATTTGTAAACTTTAGATGGAGCTTGAAGTCTGGCCAGATAGCCTTCGAAACGCTATTGCTTTACATTAGCGAAGTAGATCAACGCTACTTACGTCCATCTCCGGTTTGGTTTGCAAATTGAACGACTTGGAACTTGCCTTGTTCCTTGATTGCTTCCTTGGTTTCTCCCACTTGTTTAGTTTCCTGGGTTGAATACCTGTGTTGTTTTCGTCTCTTGAGAGTACTTAGGTATTGTTGGTTTGGCCTTGGCTCTTTTGTTTTTATTTTTTCCATAGCAAACTCAACTGGCACTAGTTTATAGCATGACAGTCACACCAGTTGGCGCATGTTGCACACTTACAACCCGCGGCAATCCCTGAAAGGCGCTAGTTGCAGCCTGACAGTCGCGCCAGGCCTGTAAACTTCTGAAGTTTGCTTAGTTCTCAAATTTTTGAGCTTTGGTTTTGTCCTAAGTGCCTTTATTACACTACTTAAGTGTGTTGGAGTGTGATTTGACTGGTTTCGATTGCTACCCTTTGGGTGTTTGCTTTTTTCTATCGATTTCGCGTTTCTAGTCCTAGGGCATCTAGTGGCCTTGTGAATCGAGCCTTCCTAAGGTGTTTTGATCTTTTTGTGGTCCAGTCGACTCTTGTGTTTGCTCCCTTACACTTGTTGGGTAGTTGTGAATCATTTCGTTGCATTATTTAGGTGATTTGCATCATCTTCACTTGAATTCCGCTTCGTCTCACTTTGAGCCCAGATCACACAGCTCATTGTTGTCTTTGGGACCTTTTTGATTCTTTGGATGTTTGATTTGTGTTTTGAGGAACTGAACGTGTGTGTATTGGTTAGAATTTGTTTGTATTATTTCTCAAAAGTTCTTTAGTGCATTTTTCCATCATTGAAAAAGAAAATCTCTTTTGCTTTGAAACAGTTAATGGAAATTAGGACTTTTCATTTCGATTAGTGATTTAGTGATCTTAAAGGAAAGTTTATTGATTTGCATTAGCTGCATTAGGGAAACTCTTTGTTGTTTGTGATCATTTCGTTTGCCTGAAAGCTCTTTAACTCTCTTCTAATTAGCATTCATTGAATGGAATGACATGTTTTGGCATATAGATTGCATTTAGGTGTTTTGAGAAATTACATATGGTAGGACCTAAAAACTGAAACTTAACTCAAGATCAAATTTAAGTAAATCGAATAAAATTAAAAACGCATTGGAACATAACGCTCACATTCTAGAGGTCTAGGCTAGAGATGTGCTCCGGTGTCATTAAACCTAGTCACTTTTGTTCTCACATTAAGGTTGGGTGATTCCTCCTTGTGTGACTCAACTGTGGTCTAGTACGGACTTGTGCTCCCACGTACCGTCGCGTATATATGGGGATACTCCACTAGGTTATCATCCTTGATCCACAGGAAGCCGTGTCTGCCACCTTACAGCCCGTAACGCACCGAACACAGCATTCGAGAAGATTGACTGTCGTACGGAAAGTCCTTGCCTTTCATATGATTGCTAAGGTGTATATGCAGTTTTACGGATTGTCTGGTAAACCCCTTGCCTAGTTTCTCCAGAGTAGTCACTTTTTGATCCTTTTCAGACTCCTTAAAAGAAAAGGCTCACTTGAGCATTTGTCACTACTCGGGCTCACTCAATATTCGAAGGCGACTGAGTCTCTTTTGTCCTTTCTCGACTCTTAAAATGAAAGGTCAAGTGTGTCTAATGCTTTAAAAATTTATTCGACCACGATTACATTTACCTTGTTAGATCTTGTTTGTGTTAGTTTTGAGTAGGGTCTTTTATCGTTAGCTTGTCTAGGTTTTTTTTTGTTGAATTCGATCATCCTGGTGGATCCATCAATCCCGTCTCCCGTCTCGAGTGACCAAGGGTCTCCTTCTTCTGCTGCTCCTGAGACACCGGTTTGTGGTGACACTTTCCCTATTATTCCAAGTGTCCAACCGTTGAACTCTCGTGCTCCAGGGGATGAGCTTTACGATTTGTTTTGGAACCCTGTTTGGGAGCCTTCCGAAGAGGATTATCCCTCTACTCCTACTGGTGTTTCGACCTCGATGGCTTCTTCTGATATGGAAGACACATCTCCTGTATTGAGTGGAACACCTGTTATGTCAAGTATTGAGACTCCTATCCCGACCACATCCCCGGTCATATCTATGCCCTACACTGTTACACCTCTTGGTATTACAGTGCCTGCGCGCTATAGATCTCTGAGGGATGCCATGGGCTCTAGGAATTCCTCTTCTATCTGGGATAAAAACATTGTTCCCAATACAGGATCTTTTCTTTCCCAAGTTCACCATACCGCTGTCACGTCAGTTCCGACCAATCCGACTGTTTTTGTCGCATCATCGACTCCGATTGCTAATGCCGTTACGGCATCTTCCGTTGTAACTACTGTTGCTGGCCCATCCCGTGGTCCAGTACATAGTGGTCAATCGGCACATGCTGCCAGAGTTTTTCATCCTGCAAGCTGTGCCCCGCCTTCTTCTGGTACCATTCCAGCAGGGGGGGGATATTCTCAATACTTTCATGCTGTCCAAAATCCAGGCGTGCAAGGCCCTTATTATGACCCTATAGTTCATCATTTGTATACCTCCTTGCCAGCTCAATCCACGGTTGAGTCTTCAATTTCGTTGAATGTCGCTTGGGGTACCACTAGTTATGGTGGTGGCCAATTCCGTCTAGATCAAGGGCAGCCGTATCAAGGACCATCATAGCAAGGTCAGCCATCCTACACACAGCCTAATTATGGGCAGTAGTATTATGGCCAAACCTATCCAGGGCAACCTGGAGGCTCACAAGGACAACCCTCCCAGGGACAACCTTCGGCCTCTGGTGGTCCGTCTTTTACATATCTTGGGCAACCTTCTGGAAACCCGGGACAACCTTATGCTCAACAAGGACAACCTGGAGTCCAGCAGGGATACCCTTCGGGTCAACCCTACGGGAATTCGGGACAACCTTACGTGCAGCAAGGACAACCTGGAAACCAGCAAGGATACCCTTCTGGGCAAAGTGGTCAGCCTTACATGCAGCAAGGCCAGCCCACTGCTCAGCCTAGTCAGACATCTGGTCTGCAAGGAAAACCTTCGGTTGCGCAAGGACAACCAAACACCCAGCAAGCTCAACCTTCTGGGTAAGTAGGTCCGTCTCAGATCCAACCAGGACAACCTTCTGGCCAGATGGCCCAACCTCAGTCTTCGCAAGGATATCTCTTTGGGCCTGCTCAACTAGGCATGCAGATGGTTCCTGCTTCTCAAGCTCAACCCGGTTACCAGCCCCAGAATCAAACTGGTCTCCAGCTGCAAGGTGGGTATCAATCCCAAACTTCTTATCAAACGCAGCCTGGTTCCCAGGCTCAATATGGAGCCCAGCAACCATATGGATACCAACAACCCCAGTAGAAAAATCAACTTGCCCCGTATCAAAATTATCAACAGCCGCAGGCCACCCCTTATCAAAATTATCAGCAACCCAATGTTGCTCCTGCCGGTCAGTATGGTAACTAATGGGGTGCTGGGGGGCAGAACCAGAATCAACTATCCGGTTATGGATACAACCCTTATGGACCTGGCCCATCAAGACAAGGTCAATGGGGGCAACCAACAACTGGGTGGAACTCTGGCCCTACCTCATATCCGCAGATGTCCTTCAACCCCCAGCTACCATTCTTAGCAACGTTGGAACTGCCCGATGTGTCGAAATTAACCAACGATCCTGTTGTGTTGTTTAAAGTTCGTTTATTGCTTGCTATTGGTTTGATTAAGCCTTCCTCTTTGCTTGCTTTTTAGTTAGTTTACAAACTGAAGGCGATCCCACTAGCCTAACTGAGGTCTAGCAACAATCAAACAATGCTAACGCGCAGGTTCCTAATTGCAAAATAAAGGCCAAGATGGGAGCCTACCTCGAATCCAACGCTTATATTCGTAGAAGGGTCATCGCTTTCGTTCTTTCGCTTTATCTGGTCACAATCCTCACGATCTCCGTAAACAGACACCTGCACATGCAAAGAACAAGACAAATACAAGCATAAAATCCGGGAAATGCAACTATGTATCAGTCAGAAAGGATACAACTCAAACATCATAATAAAGGCACATGAGTGGAACCATAATGATAGTCGTCTATTATTATTGATAAAAGAAAAGAGAATACAACCAAGTTCTGACATCGGATCCTCCTTTGGTTGGGTCCAGCCAACAAGTCCCTCAAGCATTCACCCTTGAAGGTAGATATCCCAAGACAAAACTCTCTCTCAGATAAGTTTACACAAGATGGAAACACTTCACAACCTTCCTTAAGCACTCTAGCAATCCCACACTTGTCACACCAGCTGCCTATCAAGCTCACACACTATCAGCAATACTCTAAACACACTGAATTCCAAACTAGCAGCTCATGGAAATGGTGGAGGCTTAAATAGGAGAAGGAGTCTTCATGAATGGTGGGAGGATGAGCTTATCTCCAAGGCAGGTGGCTCAAATGATGAAACAGACATGCCAGAGAAGGGATGGCGACATTTACAAGGCCAACAACCAGGTTTGGAGTCATCTGGAAGGCCAGCTGTTAGAACAAACTCGGCCAAACTGGATCATCGTGGGTACATAACTGCACTGGAGTGCTGAAATCGCTGCTGAATAACAAAGAAATTCATATCAGCGCGATCAGATATAAGTAACGGACGTGCTATCACATGAAATTCGACCAGCGCGAGAATCACATGTGCTTCCGCGTTGGCAGCGCATTAGGTCTGTTTTGGAGTGCTCATCAGCGCGTTTATTTTTACAACAGTCGCGATGACAGAAGAACTTTGGCAAAGTGGGTCATTTGGAAACATTAGAGAGCATGAGCATGATTAATTGGGTCCCATGACATAGCAGGAAGAATGACAGGGAGACAATGACAAATTACTGTGTAACAGATGCCCCCTAAAGCATGAAGCCTGAGAGAGTGGGAGGGGTGAAATGCTTTACGAAACTGGCTGAACTGGAACACCACCAGGAAGAACCTGCACCTAGTACAATTGATATGTCAAATACATGATGTACAAGGTATAGGCGTAGCCATCCATAACAGAGTACATAAAAATCTGGATCCTAGGTATGGACGCAGCCATTCGATGAGGATCAACGAATGGACTCAGGCATGGTCGCATCCATCCAGTGAATGAGTCATGTAGTGATTATAATAATCCACAAAATGCATCTTGGATCCCAACATACAAAATCCAGGGTCTTGCGCTCCAACTCGACCCGAACAAAGTACAAGTTCAAGCATGCAAATGTAGGAGTCGAAGTCGAACATGCGAGAACATCGTCTGATTACCAGTTAATGATGAAAATTATTAAAGACGCGAGAGGTACCACCAATAATGACAATGGTCCTAAAGGTACTATAGGTACAATCCACAGTGTGCGAATCAGTGAACCGGTGTCGAACACCCATAGAATCATTTGATCGAAGGCCAATGATGAAAACCTCGCGTCGAACACGAAGAACCTGCCATTGAGGCATGCAGGCTCTAAGGCACCTGAAGGGAGTCTCTAGGTCAACGTCCTGGATAATGAGCTGAAGTCGACAGGAAGTGACCTTGATCGAAGGTGGGCCATAATGTTTCCCACATCATCGACACGAGACAGAGAGGGATAAAATGTTTTGTGTGAGATATCAGAGGGAGGTTGAGTATTCTGTAGAGGTCAACTTCTCTTGAACATATCGGCAGCATGACAACGGACTTAGCAGTATTTGATGTCAAATGATCAGGGGTCATGGTGACAAGGTGATGAGCAGATGAATGGTCAAACAGGATAACCCAAACCCACGGAGGCAAGTGTGAAACAAGATGAGATGTCTCCATCCAGACACGAATGCAGACAAGTGCCATGTTCAAGAGCGACATACTGCCAACACGACGATGATTACGGTTCCTTTATTCCCCCACCATTTCTGGCGAGTACCCCAGTTACTTTTGGATGGCAAGCTTGACAGGGATAGCATATGCTTGAGAGGCGTCATCACGATGGAACCCAATGTCATTAAAGTTTTAACGAGTCTGACAAAGGAAAAACTCGGCGTATTTTCATATTTAGAGAGTTTGAAAAGACAGCGAAAAGGAAACTCCAAGGGTGTCCTTTTTCGTAAAGTTATGTCTCACGAGCCCGAAAAAGTATAAAACTATGCTCGAAATAGCCGCTCGATCATTACGACCGAGGATTAATTTTCATAAGTAGTGACTTTGATCTGAAAAAGTAAAAAAGCGATCAAAACCACATCGCTTCATGACCATTAACGAATTCGAAACGACAAAAACCCGGCGATCTTTTTAAGTTTAAACGGTCAAAAAAAGAGCTTTAAAGGCGACCGCCTCTCATTTCTTTTAATGAGTCGAGAGGGAGACTCGGCTATCTTTTCTTATTTCACGTCGAAAAAGAGATTAAAGCCGACGTTTTGGAACCAAGTGCATATAGAACCATCGTAATTCCACCAGCATGAGAATCTGCACAAGGAACATCGCACGCGTAAACCTGTTCGAAATAATGTAGACAACATGCATAAAAACATAGTAAAACTATATTGGAACCAAGCATATGGTAAAAACCATCATAAAAAATCCATATTGATGAAAAATAATATTTAATTTTCAAAATTTACCATAAATAGGAGGGTAAACCAAAATTTTTTACCATTGTTACCATTTGGAGCTTTGGAGAATGACTTGGAGCTGTGAGGTTGAAGAGCCAAATTCCACCCCGTATGTGCATCGAAGATCCTGCAGTCTGTACTAGGTAGGTTCATCTTCCCTTACGCTCCATTTTGAAGTCTTTTTACTGCATTTCAACGGTGACAAGTGGCGGTTTGGGCGGATTTTTTGAAGCTCATTCCGCTCTCAGTCAGCGCGGATTTTCCTATCAAGTCCGCGTTGATTGAAAAAACTTCCATAGACCACTCCTGGATCAGCACGGAAGAGTGATGACGCCTCTCAAGCATAATTATCAAAGGGCGCCATTATCAGCGCGACTGTTTTAAAAACAGTCGCGCTGACGCCGCGCAACAAGTTTTTTGACAAATGAACGTATGAAACTTTATGAGCAGGGCCCTAATGAAATTTTTTGACCATGCAGAGTATAATGGCATTCATTAGGCAGGAACGCGCTCATGATAACGAGGATATAGCGGCTTTTGTCGATGCTGGGTGTCGAAACGCAATACGGGGGTGCGGGTTGATTAAATTCTTCCTAACTCCGCGCCTGCGAGCACAACCTGACCTTCTTGAACTCTTGATCAGAGCCTGGAATCCCACTGATGGGAAGTTTGTGATTCGAGGCCGAGACATCAAGTTTGACTACATAGATATCTATTTTTTGACCAAGTTATCTCATCGAGGTGAGATGCCTATTCTGGAGGGGCAGCGACCCGGTGGTGATACTCTAGACATGCTGATGGCCCAGGTGTGCCCACAGGCACGCAAGACACGGAGTGGGAAGGTAGCAACTCCTACGATGGAGGACACCGTCCTTCAGACTATACTCTTCATGGTGACTCGGGCAGCGGGCTCTTTGGCCAATCACGAGGCCTTGAAGGCCCATCTCCGATTGGCTCTCGAATGCTTGAATCCTACCATATTCAACTGGGCAGTGGCAGTAACGACAAGTATGAAGAGACAACTAACCAACTACCGTCGAGGTGAGTCAAAGCTGTTTGGCTATGGGTCGATTTTACTCCCGCTCATGCTGGAGCAGGTATCAGCATTGCAGCTGCAGGATATGGTCGTGGACCCACCTAGGGGCCCTCGAGAGACGAGGGCCACACGATGGGGCCAAGTCATGCCACGAGGAGGTGGCGATCGACCAGTGGCATGGGGAGTATACTTCCCAGAGTGGCTGGAGAGGCAGACTATTTTTGTGGAGGACTAGCCATATGTCGGCATAGACTTCCGTGTAGATCCAGACATGTCGCTGCCTGTTGGAGAGCAGTGGGATGACGGTGGTAAGACACTTGATCTCATTTTTTTCTTTTTAATTTTTTTTTGTGATGTTTTTGATTTTTTCATGTACATGTCCTAATGACAAACGCTATGGTATGCAGATGTAGGAACGGCAAGACCCCTCGGCCTGGCCCCGGAGGCGCGGAGGGATGCACAGGGTATTAGAGCTCTAGCCGTGGCTCCTTCGGGACATGATACGATGGATACTGTGATACGGAACCTTGAGGGCTTGCTGATAGGGATCCCAGATTACCAAGGGATAGAGGAGGTCCCCATAGCGTCTCAGATCCATACAGTGGGAGTAGAACCTAGGATGCACCGCCTTTTGAGGTGGGTGGCACAAGCGGCTGTGGCTTATAGGGAGCACAACCCACCACAGTAGATATATAGGTCTTTATTCCCTACTGGTGATTTTTGAGAGAGATGTGTCTCAGATGTACAGAGAACACAGGCTCTATCTAGACATGTACACTTATTTTTGAGCACCTCGGTGCGCCGCAC
>APFE030743487.1:0-10468 GCA_000404065.3 Pinus taeda
AGAAGCCCTTCTCATCAAAACCTTTTCTAAAATGAAATTTCAAATGGGTTCTAAAAAATACGACCTCTAATGTTTACCATAACACCTAGGTTTTTTGCCCTCTCTATGCCCTTATTCCTCTAAGTCCTCATGACCAAATTCCACTTAAAATTGGAGCCCCTCCATCAGATTGGAACTTTCTATAAAAAAAATTTAAACAGGGGTTACGAAATCTCTTTCCTCTGAAAAACTGACCTCTGAAATGATGACACGCTGAAATCATCATCTCCATGTGGTGCCTCCCTAGTGGTGACACATGTAACCCATATTTACACCATTAGGCCCTAAAAAATGCCAAAATTGAATGCCACGTGTCTTTTGTACAGACACATCATACTGACATCATCAGCCATATCTGCTTCTCAGGGCCAATCACTAGCTGCCAAGTGTCTTCTTCGAAGGAGAGAGAAAGGGGCCCTTAGGTCCTTGGGTTTTCAACTATTTCCTTTGTATTTCTATTCTCGGCAACCTCGGGGCTCTTCAAAGAATTTCAATTTTTAAGGAGTTACAAAACTTTGATATTCTAATACCATTATGCTCTGAGGTCTTCTCCTTCCTATATCAGGTTCTAAAATGCTACCCTTCAAACTACCTGCTTCGATATTCCCTGCTTTGACATGTCATTTCGAGTCCCTTTTTAAATTAAACATGTAGCCCCTATGTTCCAACCTCCGATATCCCAATATGCCTTCTAATCCAATGTTCTAATATTGGGTCCTGATGGTTTGCCTTCCTTTCTCATTTCAACCTCCAAAAATCAGCATTTCCTCTTGGCATTTTGGCCTCTGATTTTCGGCACTTCCTCTTGGATCTCAGCTCCCTTCTAAATTTCAGCTCTGAAATTTTGGTTCTCCCTTTGATTTCAGCCTCCGATTTTTAGCTCTCCTTTTTCGCTTTCCCTTTCGTCAACCATGAAGGCACCTATCCTTGTCTACACCAAGGATGAAAAATAGGACTATTTGACACAAATATAAGATTGTATGATAGGGGACAACATCAGATCCAATTGGGAACATTGCCTTGTTGGCAAGGTGCTAAGAACATGTAAACTATTAGCCTTCACCATTGGGCATGGAGTCAAAATTATATTGAACCTATAAAACCAGAAAATATTCATGGAACTTTATTTGCAGGGAGCCCTCTCCTCATAATACTTGAAATGCAGAACTAAAACTTCTAAAAACTGGAAATTAAACACTCACATAGTGAGCTTATTTATGTACATCTCCTACTTATTTCCAAGGCTCAATTCACCCAAGTGAAGTCAACCTTCCAATGATACCAGCTCAACATCTGAGTATTGGACCTTATTCCATTGTTCTCTAGAAAGTTAGCAATTAAAACAGGCATGCACCATTTGAAATTTTTAGGTAAAACACTTAATGCATACCCCATAATTGAGACCTATTGTTGGCCAAAGAATGATGCCATATAGTCAGCTACTAGATCATAGAACTGATGAGAAAAGCTTACAGTCGCCTCCCTTTCTTGAACAGTTTCGAGGTAGGAATCTTTCTGCAAAAGGAAACCACAGACACTACTTGGCTTTTCAACTTTAATCTCTTATTGAAAATGTTGTTGTCGGTAATATCCTCCCCACTTGCTGGTAAGCAAATCCCTTTGAAAATATGCAACAATCTCATCCTCCTATGAATCATATGAGTCATAAATCAGAGAGTCTTCATCGACTTTATTACTAGCTTCTTGAACTTCAAGAACAGAGGTACGTATAAACATGGTCAGTAAAATTAATCAATAGTCACTAATATATACTCAAAATAAGAAGTCGGATTTATTTGTTGGGAATCATTTTCTTCTTATGGTTGTGTTAGGCATATGCTAATACCTTGTTCTCTATCTTAAGGATGTAAATCATAAACTAGAGCCTCTTTGTTAACCCCATTGTCAAATTCTCCTTTTTGAGCATCTTCCCATGATTGGGAATGTTGTGGTTCTACAGTACCCAACTCCCCATCTGAGTCATACAAATCATATAAAGGAGAACCATCAAAATTAGCATAATAATATCTTCGAGGGTTTGTTTGTAGATTGATAATGTCTTCTTCTTCCTTTTCTTGATTGTTGGGCAGCGCTTCTTGATGTAAGTATATATTTTCTTGGAATTGAGCTCCACAAATATCTTCAACAACGTGATTAGTCTTGGAAATATTCTCAACATTATAATATTTACAACAATCTTCAAATAGAGAAACTGGGGGATATAATATTCTATAAAAACAACTAAATTCTATGTGAAATCTCTTTAAAGAAGATATATTTCCATGAGGGGCTGAAGGCAAGAAGCTCATTGCCATTATCATTACTCTTCTCCTTTATGCTGATAATATCGTTCTTCTTGTAAGGATCTATGATGACCTAGACAAGCAGCTTAAGACTCTTCATGTCTATTGCTCCAAGATGGGTATGACAATTAATACCGACAATACTAAGGTCATCATCATTAAATCCAAAAATATCACCCATGATAGTTTCATCTATGATAACCATTGTCTTGAGCATGTTTCTTCTTATAAATATTTGGGTACTGACTTTCCTCGTCAACTCAATTGGAATTATAGCATCAAGAAAAGAATTATCAAAGGGTGGAAAGCTTATTATGATCTTGAAAACAATTGTAACTCAATCAATCTTTACATTTGGAGTAAAAAAATGTTCCTTTTTGAGACTCTAATCACCCTAGTTATCTTATACGGATGTGAAGTTTTAGGGTGCAGTATATCTAGGGAGTCATGGAGAAAGATTGAGATGATCCAAAATCAATTCATAACCTATAACCTCGAGATCAAGGGAAATACCCCCTACCCTATCATCTTGATCGAAGTTGGGATATCCCCCATTAGAAGTGCGGCTTTGTTTAGATATATGATGTATAAGAAGAAGATTCACAATATGGAATCCAGAAGGCTCCCAAAGATTGCTTCTAACTTTAGCAAAAAACCCCACTTGTGCCTCAAGCACAGGTGGCATCAGGATACCCAGCCTTGGTTGAACCTGTTGAACAGGTAAATCCCCTCTGCGGACAGAGGCGATCCCACTAGCCCAACACGGGTCTAGCAACAATCACACAACGCTAACACGCAGGTTCCTAATTGCAAATCAAAGATCGAAGATGATGGCCTACCTGGATTCCAACGCTAGTACTTGTAGAAGAATCCTTGCTCCCGTTCCTTTGCTCCGGCTGGTCACAATCCCCACGATCCTCGTGAATGGACACCTGCACATGCAAAGAACGATACAAATACAAGCATAAAATCCAGTAGATGCAACTATATATCAGTCAGAAAAGATATAACTCAATCATCATTAAAAAGACACATGAGTGGAACCATAATGATAGTCGTCTATCAATGAGTAAAAGCAGAGAAAGATACAACCAAGGTTCTGACGTTGAACCTTCTCTGACTGGGCGAGCAGCTAAATACGCCTTGCAAAAGACCTTCCCTCTCTCAGAATTCCGGCAGCATAACCTCCCTATGCTTCACAATTCTTACTATCACTCTAGCATTACTTCAGCACTCACAAAGACTCTAGAAAAACTCGCTTGTTTAATGCATGAGGACAGCCATTTATAGATGGAGAAGGGAGGAAGATACATTGTACCAGGACACCCATTGTGGATTGGCATTATCCCTGAAAAGCTACTCAGCATAGTTGTCATGGATAAACAATGACTCTCGACCTCTATCTTGAGGATTTTTCCCTCATAGAACTTCATGACAAGAGAGGAAAAAACATTTGGGTGCGCGTTGGCCAAAAATCATTACCAAATTTAGGTGGCGCAGGTGTTGCTCTAGGACAAAGCGCCAATGGGCGCGCCCCCTTTTGAGAATCTGAGTCATTGGCGCGGGTAAGACACTGTGTACCTGCGCCAATGGAAAAAGGGCACTTTTTAGGGATAATTTGCAAAAGGTGTCTTCAGGGATCATGAAGCACGTACTCAGGGGAACATAATGCAAGTGTTCTTAGGTTATGTCACTGGTCACAAGTCCCGAAATGTGTCCTCCAATGTACGAAAACAAGGGTAACAGGGACAGTGACCAACGGTGACAAATTACTGTGTAACAGATGCCCCCTAAAGCATGAGGCCCGAGAGAGAGAGAGGGGTGAGATGCTTCACAAGAACATATATAGCTGCCGCCGAGAATCTTCATTGAGAGATACAATTTGATAGTTCAAATACATGATGTATGTGGCATGGTCGCAGCCATCCATAAGAGAGTACATGATATCTAGATCCGTAGTATGGACGCAACCATCTTGTTAGGATCAATGAATTGACTCAGGTATGGTCGCAGCCATCCAATGAACGAGTCATGTATCAAAACTCACACCTGGATTACAACAGACAAAATCCAGGTTCTTGCGCTCCATCTCGACCCGAACATAAGTACAAGTTCAAGCATGTGAACATGTGAGCTGAAGTCGAACATGCATGAACATCGTCTGATTACCAGCCAATGATGAAAGTTGTTAACAGACGCGAGAAGTACCACCAATAATGATAATGGCCCTCAGGGTACTATAGGTACAATCTACGGAGTGTGAATTAATGAGCCGGTGTCGAACACCCGTAGAGTTATCCGATCGGAGGCCAATGATGAAAACCTCACGTTGAACACGAAGAACCTGCCATTGAGGCATGCAGGCTCCAAGGTACCAGAAGGGAGTCTCTAGGTCACTTTCCTGGATAATGAGCTGAAGTCGACAGGAAGTGATCTTTATCGAAGGTGGGCCATGATGTTTCCCAAATCATCGACATGAGACGGGAAGAGACAATGTTGTGAATTAAGAGTTATGAACTATCAGACAGAGGTTGTTTCTTTTAGAGGTCAACTTCTCTTGAACATATCGGCGGCACGACAGTGGAATTGGCAGTATTTGACATCAATGGATCAGAGGTCATGATGACGAGGCAATGAGAAGATGAGAGGTCAAATAGGATTACCCAAACCCACGGAGGCAAGTGAAAAATGAGGAGAGATATCCCCACCCCGACACGAAAGTAGAGAAGTGCAATGTTCAAGAGCGACATACTGCAGACACGACAATAATTATGGTTCCCAAAATTTTCTTTTTTTTCCCCACCATTTCTGGCGAGTACCCCAATTATTTTTAACAAGCTTGATGGGGATAACATATGCTTGTGGTGTGTCATTTTGACAAGATCCGATGTCATCAGGTTTTAACGAGTCTGTCAAAGGAAGAACTCGGCGTCTTTTCATGTTTAGAGAGTTTGAAAAGACAACAGAAAAGGAAACTCCAGGGGTGTCCTTTTTCGTAAAGTTGTGTCTCTCGGGCCCGAAAAGGTATAAAATAATCCCCGAAAGAACCGCTCGATCATTACGATCGAGGAGTACTTTTCATAAATAGTGATTTCGACCTGAAAAAGTAGAAAAACGATCAAAACCACGTCGTTTTGTAACCATTAACGAGTTTGAAACGACAAAAACCCGGTAATCTTTTATATTTTAACGATCGATAAAAGAACTTAAAACGACTGCCCCTTAGTAACGTTTAACAAGCCAAGAGGGATAACTCGGCAATCTTTTCCTCTTTAAAAGGTCAAGAAAAGAGCTGAAAGCAGACCGTAAAGTAATCTTTTCTCATTTTCTACCGAGCTTGAAAAAGTTGAAAAAGAGCTCGTTTGATGGCGTTGAGTTGCACCAAGCCCTGTCATCATACAGAAACAGCGTAAAACCCACTTCGACATGAAAATATCCCAAAAATACTCAAAAATATCATTTCTAATGTATTTTTAGGTCAAAATAATGCTATAAATAGTAAAATGGTAAAAAATAAATTAACTTTTCACTTTTTACCTTGTGAGTTCACTGTTGGAGAGTTTTTAGTGCAAATTTCAACTGCTGATTGCGATTGATCCAGGAGACCATTCGAGCCGCCGTCTGCAACAGGTAAGAGACCTCATCCCTAGCTCTATTTTCATTCCATTTTTTAAGTTTTTGATCCATAATTCAGTCCCCTGCAAGGGGATTTGCGAAATTTTAGGGTTGCGCCATTGGCGCGGGTTTCCTGCACGGGACCGTGCCAATGGTGATTTTTCCCTAAAGGGGTCACGCCATTGGCACGACTGTTTTAGAAACAGTCACGCCAACCGCGCGATCTCATATTTCAACACATTGGACCGTTAAATTTTCAAATTTGTTTCCATTTATATTTCATTAATGATCTAACAATTGAAATTTTACCTTTGGTTGCAGGGTTTTACCAAAAATTGTTCTAGAATGGAAAGAACGAGAGCATAATGACGTAGATGCCATGGCATTGGAGGATGATGACTGTATGAATGCTCTAAGAGATTGTGGCTTGAAGAAATTCTTCCACACTTCATACCTACATGCACAACCTGAGCTACTACGCTTCATAGTGGATGCTTGGGATGTAGAGGATCAGGTATTTCGCCTGAAAGACCAGACATTGGAGTTGGATGTTTCCAATGTCTACTTTATCACTGGATTTTCGCGGCAAGGTGCACGGCTTATCTTGACAGGTAGTCGGCCTTTTGGGGAGAAGATAGGGGAAGTGATGGCACGAGTGTGTCCTGGAGCACGGTTTGGAGCAAACAGCAAGAAGGTAGATATCAACACGGTGCCCGACCTGGTACTGCGAGTCATTTTATTCACCATTACCTGGACAGCTGGGGTACAGGCGCCCCATGAGGCCAGCAAAAATCATTTCCTGCTGGCCACTGAGTGTCTCCATCCGACACTGTTTGATTGGGTCACGGAAGTGACAACCAACATTAAACAACATCTTACCAAGTGTAAGCGTGATGGAAACAAACAGTTTGGATATGCATCGATCGTGGTGACTTTCTTCTTAGAGCGACTATCGATCTTCCGGGTACCGGGGGGAATAGTGGCAGATCCAGTGTTGTGGGAACCGAGGTTGCATCGATGGGCAGAACTTATGCCCAGAGGAGGAGGGGGCCAGCAGATGTCCTGGAAGCCCGAGTTCTTTATCTGGCTCTGTCACCAGATGATCGTCATTGAGGACTGGCCCTATGCGGGCATGGATTTCACCGGAGATCCCGATATCCCTCTGGCTGCTGGAGAGGACTGGGATGAGGAGCTGGGTAAGAACTCTTTGTTTTTTAATGTTTTTATGTATTTAAGTTTGTTTGTTAATACATGCCTATCTCTTACAGCGTCTATATATGTATACAGATGTTGGTGCAGAGTGACCAGCTGACTTGCCTAACAATGTGCGAAGAGCACAACCTGCAGTCGACCCTCAGATAGAGGGTGAGGATGATCTAGTACAGAACCTAGAGACACTTACTCGAGGTATTCCAGATTACGGCAGATTGGCGGATGTGCCTAGAGCATACCAGAGGCACACGGTGGGAGTGTCTACTCGTGTCCATCGTCTGTTGAGACGTTTGGTGTGAGCGGTGACATGCTATCATGAGCATCACCATGATTAGACGCCTAGGTTTCTTTTTTTCATATTTTTTGAGGAGCATGCTGTTCTGTATAGGCTTTGGACATGTATTATTTTTTGTAACGCGCGGGGCGCGAACATTTTGACTCAGACATATATATATACATATGATTCATTATTATGTTTTTCATGTGCTTATGTTTATTCCTAGATGGATCTTTTCTTCACGTGATTATGCGTTTTATATGCTATGCGACTGTTCGACACACGTGTAATATAATGTATCTACTGCATAACAAACGACCCATTGGAATGTATTCACACACACGCATATATTTTATTTTTACAAAATCTTGAAAACACAAATGAGAATCACGTATGCAAACTATGCTTTATAGGAAATTTTATTTTTATACAAGCTTAAAAGCACATGGTATGCAAACTATGCTTGATGGGAAATGAAATGGGCATGTCCCCCAGCATCGTGTCTCAATCCGAGGCACATGCCCCCCAAGCTTCAGTCCATTGAAAATGGGTTGAAGATTGACATAATAGTTATGTGCTCGAAATACACGAGCTCTCGTTTTTTTGTCTTAATGAGGTTGACATAATGGTTATGAACTATCCTCGAGACACCTTGTTTCATTTTTTAGGGAGCTTGACCAAGGGAAATGAACTATGCTCCACGCGAACTTCATCATAATGAATAGGAAGTCGTGGCTTCCGACAGTGGTGCTCCCGATGGGAGGTCAATGTCTTGGAAGTCGGGACCCAATGCCCCCAGAACACTATGCACTATGTCGGCATTGCTGGATATAGGCACGGGAGAAGTAGCCACGTAGTTGACCTGCGTTGGGACAGATACAACTGCTGGAGAAAAACCAGGAGGGGATAACAACGGCGTAGGAGGCACCGGGGGACTAAAGAACGATAATTCATCTATAGTCACAATTCTTCCATCATGTGGAAAGCAAACCACACGGAAAAGTGAAGAGACAAGGGCCCCCATTGCGTAAACATAATCACGACTAAGGAGAAGATTGAAATCTAAAGCACCTTGGGTAACCAGCACGTCTACATAGATGGTTTTGCCTCCCAAAGTAATTGGGAACTTTGGAAGGATCCCCAATGGTTGACTGGTTCCTCCGTCAAACGCCATCAGATTCTACGCAACGGGCACAAGGTGTGGGGAGCCCAAAGCTTGCCATGTAGTAAAAGGCATAAGACTGACAGATGCACCCTCATCCAAGACAATGCCAGGTACCGCTGTATCATAGGCATGTACTGTAATCTGGAAAGGCACATTGGATGGAAGGCGGAAAGAAGTCAGGTGACTCCAGTCGAAGGAAACGAATGAACTACTTGGTGGGCGAATCATATGATTGCCCCCTTGCTCTAAAGAAACCGAAGAAGGACCCTTTGAATCAACGGGGATAAGAGGGTCGTTTGCGGACTCAGGAGAATCTGATGAGACGAGAAGAACATGATCATGACGCTCTTCCAGAACAGGGTGGTCGAGGGGTAGTGAGCCCGAGGCGACACTCTCTCCGACCAATGGTTGGTCTGGAACACGCTGGGCAGAGCCAGGTTCAGGAAGAGGAGGCTGGACAAGAGAGGAGTTTAAACCAATCTTGTTGTCAGTAGGAGGACGATCTGTAGCTGCAGAAAGACGTTGATATCCAACGGGGAGTTGGGGTGAGGGAGCCGCAAAACTTTCCAAGATGATGGAGGCTTTATCCATGAGTGGGAAAAGGTGAAGGGGATGATTGCCTTCACAAAGTCTGCAGGGGATTCGAATCTTCCATTTTCCCGTAGCATTCCCAATTGGTGAGGTAACATCGCCATGAACTTCAGTGGACGATGAAGAAGGGCGGGTCGGATCACGAGACCAAACTTCTAAGATCCTGGGAATGCCAGGGCAATCATGAAGAAGATGGTCCTCCTTGCATAACCGACAAGGAAACTTAACCTTCCGCGGAGGAGCAGAAGGGGGTCCGACTTTAGGTGTACTTGAGGGAGTAATAGTTGTGCTTGTACCCTTTGTTGTGTTTGTAGCCTCTCCCTTAGGAGACTTCTTCTTTTTGTTCTTCTTCTTCTTCTTCTTAGCCACCTAAGTACTCGAATCGAGACTTTCACCAGGCGAAGTACAAGAAGGAGACGTAGAGGTAGGCGTCGAAGGGGAGGGGTCCACCTTAGGTTCAAAATGATGTTGTTCAGGTGGAGGGACTGTTGGAGTATCAGCCGACACGATAGGGACCAAAGGGGTTGAAAACAAACAAACAGGCAAACCGACAGTTAACCCCGGAAGGGATAATGTTTCCATATACAGAGCACCAACATTCCCTAGAGGAGGGAAATGACTAGGATTCCTGTCAGGCGGGGAACTTAGGTTGGTGGACCCTAGAAAAGTTGCCATAGTCAAAACGAAATCCTACTCAAGCGAATGCACACAAGATCTAACCAGGTAATGTGATCGTGGCCGAATAGATTTTAAGACACTGAACTTGACCTTTTCATTTTTTAAGAGTCGAGAAAAGGATGAAAAGATGACTCTAGTCTCCTTTGAATATTTAATGAGCACGAAGTGACAAGATGCTCACTTACACCTTTTCTTTTAGGGAGTCCGAAAAGGATCAAAAGTGACTGCTCTGGAGAACTAGGCAAGAGGTTTACCAAACAATTCGTAAAACTGCTTATACACCTTGGCAATCAGATGAAAACCAAGGACTTCCCGTACTGCAGTCAATCTTCCCGAATGTTGTGTTCAGTGCATTACAGTTTGTAAGGCGGCAAACTCGGCTTCCTATGGATAAAAGGTTGTAAGCCTATAGGGGTTTCCCAATGTATACGCGACCGTACGTGGGAGCACAATCCGTACTGGCACCTATCGTTTCACTGTGGAGGAATCACCCAACCACTCGACGGTAAACTACCAGGTTTAAAGACGCCGGAACACGTCTCTAACCTAGACCTCTAGAATATTTGCGTTATGTTCCAATGCGTTGTT
>APFE030743499.1:0-23097 GCA_000404065.3 Pinus taeda
GCAGCACTCGCAATCTGTCGTCTGCGGCATGGGTGATCTACGATCCTCATGGTGAGTTGGTAGACATTCAAGGTGTGTGTCTAGGTTGCACAACAAACAATGTAGCTGAATATAGTTCTGTAATTGAATTATTAGCCGAGGCGATTAACCTCAGAATCCGCTCATTGGTTATAAAATTGGATTCACAGCTTATAGTTCACCAACTCAATGGACAATATTCCGTCAGAGACCATCGCATATTAAGGTTCTATTTACGTGTTAAGTTATTGGAAAGGCATTTTGATTATATTACTTATCATCACATTCCAAGAAGACTTAATGCGGTAACTGATGCATTGGCTAACTATGTATTAGACAGACATTTGCGAAACATGTAAATTCATAAACATAAGAAGCATAAGATACAATAAAAACACCATGTATATATATATATATATCGTGTGGCCTACTAAGGCGCTCAAAAAATAAGTGTATATGTCTCATGAATCCAAGCGTTCTCAGTACATCTGAGACGTATGTCTCTCAAAACAACAGTGGAAATAAAACCTAGGCGTCTACTGTGGTGGGTTATGCTCTCTGTAGCATGCCACCGCTCGTGCCACCCACCTCAATAAGTAGTGCATCCTGGGTTCCACACCCACTGTGCGGATCTGTGCAGCCAAGGGGACCTCCTCGAGCCCCCGATAGTCTAGAACCCCAGCCAGTAACCCCTCCAGGTTGTGAACCACGATCTCTACCTGGTCACCTCCCGCAGGAGCTAAGGCCAAGGCACCAGCACCCTGATCTGCCCGCCGTGCCTCTGGTGCTAGCCCGAGGGGTCTCTCAGGTCCTACATCTTCACAGCATCAGCACCTATTAAGACGTGCATGGAAAATACAAAAACATCACATAAGTGAAAATGGAAAGATCAAGTGTTATACCTCCATCGTCCCACTGCTCTCCCGCAGGCAGCGACATGTCTGGATCTCCACGGAAGTCGATACCGGCATACGGCCAGTCCTCGACGAAAATGACCTGGCTCTCTAGCCACTCTCGGAAGCAAAGGCCCCACGACACTGAACGCCCACCACCTCCGCGAGGCATGACCCGTGACCACTTGGTGGCCCTCGTCTCCCGTGCATTGCGTGGCGGGTCTAGTACCATGGTCTGCAGCCGGAGGGCCGGCACCCGCTCGAACATAAGTGGAAGCAGAAGAGAACCATAGCCGAACTGTTTCGACTCTCCACGTCGACAGTTGTTCAGCTGCCTCTTCATGCTGTTGGTCACAGCTGCCGCCCAGTTGAAAATCGTGGGCTGTAAGCAATCCAGAGCAAGTAAAAGGTTGGCCTTTGAGGCCTCGTGGTTCGCCAGGCTACCTGCTGCCCGCGTCACCAGAAAAAGTATAGTGCGGAGCACTATGTCGGCATGCTCCCTGGCACCCACTGATGGGATACTGACCTTCCCACTCCATGTTTTGAACGCCTGTGGGCAAACACGAGCCATCAGCTGATCCAACGTCTCGCCGCTAGAACGCTGCCCCTCCAGAATGGGCATCGCACCTCGGCAGGACAACCCAGTCAAAAAATAGATATCTGTGGAGTCGAACTCGATGTCTCGACCCCGGATGGTGAATTTCCCGTCTACTGGGTTCCATGCTCTAATCAGTAGCTCTAGCAAGTCCGGCTGAGCTCTCAAGCGCGGAGTGAGAAAAAATTTCATCAAACCGCATGCCCGCATTGCATTGCAGCATCCAGCATCGGCAAATGCGGCTATATCAACATTATCATGGTCTCTCTCCTGCCATGTGAAAGCCATTTTACCCTGCAAAATCACCCAAAAGTCATTAGACGGCCTGCATGTGGAAATTGGAAATTAAATTTTAAAAATTCAAATGTCACGGCGCCAGCGTGACTGTTTCTAAAACAGCCACGCTGGAAATGGCCGCCTGTGCTTTTTTCGCTGGGTCAGCGTGGAAGGACACGTGTTCTCTGCACTGACCCGGCATGTGGTGTGTGTTGGGAAACCCGATCAGCGCGGACCCGATAGGGAAATCCGCGCTGACCGAGAGCGCACCAACATTCAAAAAATTTGGCCAAACGGCCAAATCCCACGGTGGATTTACATAAAAATGGAATCAAAATGGAGCGCAGGGCAAGAGGGACCTACCTGGAACCAACGGTCGGAAAATCAGCGTCTGGATGAAGAAGAATCAGCTCCGTCAACTTTGTAGTATTTCAACGTTCTTCAGAGCTCCAATGGTAAAATGGTAAAAATGATTTTTACAAACTCCTATTTATAGTAAAAATTCCTAAATTTTCCTATTATTCTTACAAATGTGGGTTTTTTACTATAGTTTTGCCATAAAATCAATCTGGATGTGATTAACTATGTTTTAATGCATGGTTTATTATAATTTTCGACATATCGAACAGGTTTACGCGGGTATTTTTCTTGTGCAAGTCTTCGAACCGGCAAAGTCACAGTGGATTCATGTACACTTGATCCCCCAAATGTCGTCGTTAAGCTCTTTTCCGACATAAAACAAGGAAAGATTGCCGAGCCCCCTCTCAGCTCGTCTAAAGGAAGGAGAGGCGGTCGCTTTTAAAGCTCTTTTTCGACCGTTTAAACCAAAAAGATTGCCGATTGTTTGTCGTTTCGCACTCGTTATTGGTTCTAAAACGACGTGATTTCAACCGCTTTTTTACTTTTTCGGGTCGGAGCCACTACTTACGAAAAGTACTCCTCGGTCGTAATGATCGGGCGGTTCTTTCGAGCATCGTTTTATACTTTTTTGGGCTCGAGAGACACAACTTTACGAAAAAGCGCCCCCTAGAGTTTCCTTTTCAGTTGTCTTTTCAAACTCTCTAAATGTGAAAAGATGCCGAGTTCTTCCTTTGTCAGACTCGTTAAAACTAAATGACATCGGGCTCCGTCGAAATGACACTCTCCAAGCATATGCTATCCCCGTCAAGCTTGTCATCCAAAAATAATCGGGGTACTCGCCATAAATGGTGGGGGAAATAAAGAACCGTAATCGTCGTCATCGGCAGTATGTCGCTCTTGAACATGGCACTCTTTGCATTCGTGTCTGGGGGGGGACATCTCATCTCGCTTCACTTTTGCCTCCATGGGTTTGGGTTATCCTATTTGGCCATTCATCTGCTCATTGTCCTTCCGTTACAACCTCTGATCATTTGACCCCCAAATACTGCCAAATCCGTCATTCTGCCGCCGATATGTTCAAGAGAAGTTGACCTCTGCAAGTATAACCTCCCTCTGATATTTCACGCAAAACAAACTTGTCTCTACCCGTCTCACGTCGATGATGTGGGAATCACTATGGCCCACCTTCGATCAAGATCACTTCCTGTCGACTTCAGTTCATTATCCAGGAGTGACCTAGAGACTCCCTTCAGGTACCTTGGGGCCTGCATGCCTTAACGGCAGGTCCTTCGTGCTCGATGCGAGGTTTTCATCATTGGCCTCTGATCGAGTGATTCCGCGGGTGTTCGACATCGGCTCATTCATTCACATGTCGTGGATTGTACCTATAGTACCTTGAGGAACACCGTCATCATTGGTGGCCCCTCTCGCGTCTGTTAACAACTCTCATCATTGGCTGGTAATCAGACAATGTTCAAGCATGTTCGACTTCGACACATCTATTCACATGTTTGAACTTGTACTTTGTTTGGATTCGGATGGAGCGCAAGACCCTGGTTCTAGTCCATTGTGGACCAGATTGCGATTTTGTGGGACATCATTACATGACTTATTGATGGATGGCTGCGACCATACCTGAGTTCTCTTAAGGATGGCTGCGACCATACCTCTTATCATTATGGTCTTCTCAGCTGGGTGGCTGCGTCCACACCATAGACCTTGTTTCCATATGTCTGTTGGATGGCTGCGCCCATGCCTCGACTACATGTAATTGAAATATCAGTTGTATCCGCCTGCTGGTTCTCTCCAGTGGTGTTCCAGTCCAGCAGTCTTGTAAAGCATTTCACCCCTCCCACTCTCTCGGGCTTCATGCTTTAGGGGGCATCTGTTACACAGTAAAATGTCACTGCCATCATGTCAGTCTCCCCACTGTGTCATAAAATCATATTCACCTTGACTTATGCTCTCTGAGATGGCTAAAAAACCCTCTTTGCCTAAGTTAATTGAATCATCACGTCTGTTTATTAAATAACCGCGCTGACCGGCGGAGGATGATGTAACTGCTGCACTGCCAGTGCGGAAGCACACGTGTTTTCCGCGCTGTCTCGATTTCACGGACAGCGTGCCCTCCGTTTGTACCTCTGTGCGCTGACCAGACCTCTTCTACAGTTGATTTGCGATGCCAGCGCGCCAGCCCAGTTTTGCACCCGCGTTGATCCTGTTTAGGCGAGTTTGTTCTAACAACCAACCTTCCAGATCCCTCCAGACTTGGTTGTTAGCATTGTTGAGGTCGCCATCCTTTCTCTGGCATGTCTGTTCGACTGACCATCCACTTATCTTGGGGGAAAGCTCATCCTTTACCTATTCATGGAGACTCCTTCTCCTTTATAAGCCTCCTCCATTGCCCATGAGCAGCTAGTTTGGAACATATAGACTTTGATTGAGGAATTCTCAGTGCATTAGTGCTGCTCTTTGTAGGCATTTGGTGTGTTGTGTGAGGATTGTTTTTGAGCTTGAGGAAGGTTATGAGCTTGTTGCCTTATATGTGAGAGAGAGACCTCTTTGACTTGGGAGCTTTGCTTCAAAGGTGAATGCTTGGAAGACATGCGCTGGACCCTCTAGAAAAGGACTCAGCGTCAGGACTTCGGTTGTACCTTACTCTATTTTCTGATTAATAAAGATAGATAACTACTCTTATGGTTCCATTTCCATTTGTCCTATGAATGATTAATGTAAATTGTATCCTTCCTGACTGATACATAGTTGTTTTTAGTAGATTTTACGCTCGTGTTTTCTCTCTCTTTGCTTGTGCAGGTGTTCGTCCGCGAAGATAGTGGAGGACTGTGATCGGCTGGAGCGAAGGAGCGAGAGGATCATCTCTCCGACAAACATAGCGTTGGAATCCAAGTAGGTTTCTTTTACCCACTTGTTAATTACAACTAGGAACCTGCGGTGTAGCATTGTTTGATTGTTGCTAGACCCCCTTTGGGCTAGTAGGGATCGCCTCTATCCGTAGAGGGGATTTACCTCTCCAACAAGCGTTGTCCCTTTTGCGAAGAAAAGGGGGTGTACTGCTATGGGAAGTTGACACGTAGTGGTCAACAAGTACCAAGACCATGACAAAGACCTTTGACTCTATTATCCTCCCAAGAACCTTGTCACTAACCTTGATGCTTTGTCTCTTCCCTTTCTTGAATTTCTTCTTAATCTTGAACTTCTCTCCTCGGCTCCTTCTAGAGAAACTCAATCTCTATTCTTCACACTACTTCTTCTTGACTTCCTTTTAGAGAAACTCGAAAACTCTATTATCTCACTAGCTTCCTCTAGAGAATCTCGGTCTCTAGATCTCTATCTTAGTTACCCATAACAAGTATCTAGAAGAAACCTCCTTTGCTACCCTAGAAGAAACCTCCTCTTCATTTCCCTAGACGAATCTCTTCTTCACTGCCTCAGAAAAAACCTCCTCTTCACTGCCATAGAATAATCTCTTCTTCGCTACCCCATAAGAAACCCTTCTTTGTTGACCCCATAAGAAACCTATCTTCGCACTTTTCTTTTAACCTCTTCTTCGCACTTCTTCTTGTCGAGATGATTTTTTATTTTTCTTACATTCAAGTAAGGTCGAGTCAGGCTTTATATACACCTCAACTCATGTCCTTTAGGCCAACATGATCACTAGAGGTTAGGCCGACTTCTTCTAACATGTTCTTCCATAATTGTAGGCTGACTTGAAGAGGATAAGTGACAAAGTATTGGAGGATACTTTACATAGACAAGTTTGACTCTATACAAAGTGTAACATGACTTTGTTACATGAAAATGACTCTATCATTTTATGACTAGATGACAAATAATTCCTAATGACTCTCAATGGGATTCTTGACTCAAAAGCAAAATCTCTTGCTTATGAAACCCATGAAACAAGTCAATACAATAATTTATTTTTCTTATTTACATGTCATTACATAAAATCATAATTACATGTCATTATGAAGACCAAACCTAGTTACACTTTTCAACGCTCCCTCTTAACTAGGGAGGTATTCATAATGGTACTTGGACTTTCTCAATTTGAATAATTTCTCATAAGAAGAATTTAGATTGACAACTCATTTGTATAGCATCATATCAACCAGCATTTTTACATAGCAAGCCCTTGACTAACAGCTCCAACTCTGCACAATATCTAATCTCAATGTTGGTGAGACCAATTATTTATAGACACTCTCATCATTTTCTCTCTTAGAACAACCCCAACTTGGGTACTCAGGGTGTGTTCCATGAGGACTATTATTATCTTAGACTCCCCAACCCTCAAAGAATATCGTTCCTCCATGACTACTCTTCTATTGGATGCACTATCTCATCCTCAAAGAGTATCAGATGCCAATGATTACCCAATCCTCCATTATGTCTTCCAAGGTGAAGACCATAATGACATGTCTATATCTCCCTCTCAAATAGGGAGGACATATTCCAATAAAGGAATGTACTCATTCCTATAAAAGGAATGTATGTAACCTCCCTCTTGGCTTAGGAATTTCCAAGTTTCTTCCAAGTAAGAAACTTATTTTTAGGCTCCCTCTTAACTATGGACCTATAGCAACTCCTCATGTGGAGATCATGGAACAACTAGCTGCTTGAAGAGCTCCTTCCTTCGATGTCATGACTTCTTCATAGGACACAAACCATCCATCACTTTCATCCATGAGTTATTCATGTCCTCATATTATCATAAAGTGATCCATCCGTTTTCTAACTAGCTTTGCTTTATGTCATTTTATTTTCATTCCATATTTTCCAGAAGGATCTTACATCCATCAATATGGTCCTCTTAGAATTATCCATAGATATTCCCTTTGGCAGTCCTACATAAGCCCATCTAGGTATTAGTTCAAAAATAGGAGATGAACACTTAAATCAAAATTATCTTTGTGATGGTCTTTCATCATGACATCTTCCTGTAGGTATCAGCATCCTCTATGTAGATTGACACATTTCCCAAAGATATCCATTGTCAAGGGTCCCCATCTTTTTCTGACTCCTATGAGAGTCTTCACATCTTTCTGGGAGATATTCTAGTCAACTCTTCTTGGTTTCAGATGTTGAATTATTTCTACGTTTGTTGCATATTTTCATGATCTCTTCCTTTCTTTTCACACTTCATTCCTAAGAGCTTCCAATCAGAGTTCCTCAATTGTAATTAGCTTCCTCATGATTCATATGAGAACATATTATGTTTATTTCATCTAGTGTGACTTATGCCTTTATGCAATCTTTCATAGGAGGAGATCCTTTCTTCGTTTGATCATATTTCCTAATATGGAAATAGTGATCCATATTATCTACAACCATATGACATGAATTTCATAATATCCCATGTAAGCATACATACCTCATCTTTCCTTTTAGTCATTCAAACGTCATGTAGCAACTTTATTTGAACAAAAGAACTTTATCCTTTAGGCATGCTTTCCTATTATGTCATCATACCATCATCCCTTGAATCCCTTGAGTTGGAATTCCTGATGAAACTCTTACTTTCCTTTTAGATCGGTGAATCCTTTGATGAAAATTCTAGTAGATAAACTTGAGGATCTTTCATATCCTCACCTGGTAGATGTTTCTTTATTGACTCTTGTATGATGATCCCAGTTGATGATGACCTATACTTCTTTCTATAAGTATCACTTGAAGTTTTAATGAGGTTTCCAAGAGCTCCCATTCTTTGTAACTAATATAACTTGTTCCAGACATCCTTTCTGCTTCCCATGTCAAGAGCTCTTACTTCTAATGCTTCTATCATGATGTTATTTTCTAATACGATGCATCCTATCTTACTTACAGTGTTTCCTATCTATAAATTACAATTGGAAAGTACCTTTTAGTGAAGAAGATCATCTTAGTCATAGTAGAGATATTTTTGCTTCTTCCTTCTTAAGCTTCTTTGTCTCGGGTTCTTTCACTTCCTCACTAATGTGGCCTTCAGCCCTATCCCTCTTACATTTAGGACAGTCTCTTCTATAGTGCCCAATTTTCTTACAATCATAGCATATTTCCATAGTCATGTTCTTCTTTTTCTTCGAAGTACCAAACTTTCCAAATTTCCCTTTTCTTCATGCCACTAATTGATCCCTTCTATCTGGTCTTTTGTTACTTTCTTTCTTAAATCTGTCTTCTTCTTGCAGGGAGACCATAATTTGATGAATTTTATAGCTTCCTCTTCCTTAGTAGATATGAGGTTGTCGTGTTCATCAGTCAATGCATTTAGAATAACGGAGATCATTTCGTTATCAGATAGCATATCTCCTAGATAATGCAATTGACCTTTTATTTGAGATCCTTTTGAGCGGCACGACGATATCCCTTCATCCTTTTACACCTTCAATTTCTATAGATCAGATCTAAGTGATATGATCTTTCCTATCGTGCTTTCAGAGAAAAGTTCTACCAACTTATCATATATTTCTTTAGATGTCTCCAAATCAACTACATAGGATATGAGAGGATGTTTAATGGATTCCTTAAGAATATTTTGATCCTTGAGATCCCTTTCCATGTATTCAGATAAATCTTGTTCTTCAGATGGCTTGGAGACCTTTCCATGGACATGATCAATGACTTCATTTACTTCAAGGACTATGTCTATCCTTATTTTCCATGCAAGGAAGTTTGATATCCCAACCAACTTATGGTTCTCCTTGAAACATGAAATCATTTTTAATAGATTAGATTATAATAAAAAGGTACTTACTTGTGAAGATATAATCTTCAACTTGATGATGAACTTGTTGCTTCATATGATCCTTTTAAGAAGGTTCTTACTTCGGTGAGGAAATAATGTCTTCTTTAGGATGATATTTTCCCAAATGAGATCCTTGCTTCAATAGAGAGGGGGTTGTCTTTTGATTTAACCTTCCTTAGATTTGAAGAGACTCCATTTTGGTGATGTACGAGTGATGATCTTCGAAGTGCTTCTAGGGTTTCAGTCTTTCTTCCTGCTTCCGTCTTGAGGATCATTTCAAGACTCTTCCTAGAGTATATTTCTTCGATTTTTTTTTGGTAGATCTTGATTTCTTGCTTGGTGTTCCTTGACTTTCTTTGATCCTTTCTTGAAGCTTGATTCTCGTGTGTCTACTTGCTTTTAATTCTCCTCCTTGATTTCAGCACCTAAGCTATGATACCATGTTGAGAAATCTAGAGCATGAATAGTTAAAAGATTTCTCTGCTTGATAATTGTTGGTGATATACTTTTAATTCTAAGCTTATAACCTTTTTTTCGTTATGTTATTATTGTGTTCTTTTCATCAAGACAATTACCAAAATGGACAATAAAAGGCAAGTGACACTGTATGTAGGCTTGTCAACTAGGGCCAAATCCTCTCACCTCTTGAGAGGAAAACCCATTCAAAATTCTTCTTCTATATCTTCAATTGATGAGTACCAAGACCATGACAAAGACCCTTGACTCTAGTATCCTCCCAAGAACTTTGTCACTAACCTTGATGCTCTGCTTCTTCCCTTTCTCGACTTTCATCTTAATCTTGAACTGCTCTCCTCGGCTCCTTCTAGAGAAACTTGGTCTCTATTCTTCACATTGCTTCTTCTCGATTTCCGTTTAGAGAGGCTCAATCTCTCAGATCTCACTAGCTTCTCTAAAGAATCTTGGTCTCTATATCTCTATCTCGGTTACCTAGAACAATTATGCAAAAGAAACCTCCTTTGCTGCCCCAGAAGAAACCTCCTCTTCACTACCCTGGAAGAATCTCTTCTTCGTTGCCCCAGAAGAAACCTCCTCGTCACTGCCCCAGAAGAAACCTCCTCTTCGCTACCCCAGGAGAATCTCTTCTTCATTACCCAAGAAGAAACTCTTCTTCGTTGACCCCAGAAGAAACCTCCTTTGCTTGCCTAGAAGAAACTTATCTTTGCACTTTCTTGTTAGCCTCTTCTTCACACTACTTATTTACTTCTTCTTCGCACTTCTTCTTTTCGAGTTTTATTACATTCATTTGAGGTCGAGTTAGGCTTTATATAAACCTCATCACATGTCCTTTAGGCCTCCATGATCACTAGAGGTTAGGCCGGCTTCTTCTAGCATGTTCTTCCATCGTTGTAGGCTGACTTGAAGAGGATAAGTGACAAGGACTTGGAGGATACTTTACATAGACAAGTTTGACTCTATACAAAGTGTAACATGACTCCATTACATGACAATGACTCTATCATTTTATGACTAGATGAAAAATAATTCCTAAAGACTCTCAATGCGAGTCTTGACTCAAAACCAAAATCTCTTGCTCATAAAACCCATGAAGCAAGTCAATACAATAATTTTATTTTTCTTCTTTACATCTCATTAAATAAAATCATAATTACATGTCATTATGAAGACCGAACCTAGTTACACTTTTCAACAGGTCCCTCGTAGCCTTTTCTTCGTAGGTGATCCCATGTGAGGGTACGTCCATGTGCAAGAAACAAAAGGAAAAAATGAAGTTTTAGCCAACTCTTATTATCCCATATTTTCCTCTATAGCCCTATATTGGCCTACATTTTCTTTCCTACAAGTATTCGATATTCTTCCTTTAGAGAAAATGTACCCAATGATTGATGTCCCCATATTAGAATATCTTGATTCTAAGAGACTCTGATGGGCCTATTATTAAATAACTATTTGAATTCCTACCAAGGTTAGTCATCGTCATTATATATCCATTCCTCCTTTTTTTTCCATGCCCAACATTCTTGGTTCTCTATTTGAGGTTTCCAAAAATCAGCGAAGCTATGAGCACCAAGTCTAAGTTTGGAGAGATTTTGTATTGGCTAAAAATGATGATACAATCATAAACAAAAGAATTGTTTCCAAGACTCTTCCCAAAAATTCATTGTTCTCCCATCTTTGATATTCCATTATGCATGGCCATAAATGAGATCTTTGTCTTTAATATCCCAGTCCCATATAACTGATCCTTTGATGTTTCCATTAAATCATAATCTCTCCTCCTGAGTAAGAAGGGGCAAGTATTTTCTTTGCCAATTTTGTTTCCATGTTGTGGACCACCATCTACCCAAATCCACCATAGTTTCATGGCCTATGCTTGACTAATCAATTGATGGTCTTAGAGTCCCAATCCTCCCTTGCTCTTCGGTGCAATCAGTTTGTCCCAAAAAATAAGTGCCCACTTTCATTCTTTAGTTGCACCTTTCCACAAGAAATTAGTCCATAGAGATCAAAACTTATGAGTAACTGCTAAGGGAATAGGCATGACTGTCAGTTGGTAATTTGGAATTTCCTGTAAGACTGCTTTCAATAGCGTAAGGTGATTTGGAAAATTCAATGTTTTGAACGTCCAATTGTTAATCTTATGCCTAGTATTCTCTAGGAGATCCTCCCAAGAGGGAACCCGATTGGAATGAATGATTAATAGAACCCCGAAGTATTTGAAAGGGTGAAACCCTTTTTGGAATCACAATACTCGAGTAAGTTGCTTCTAGATGATATATGGGAAGTTAAAAAAAAATACTTGTCTTTTCATTGTTAACTATTGTAACATATGCCTCCATACAACGTTGGAGAGACTTAGAAATTCAAGATCACCAAGTAAATCGGGGGCAATCTACTTCAAGAATGAACAGAAGCTACAACCAACCGCAGGTAAATCATTCTCAATTTGCCTCAAGAATGAATGCCAATGGAAACTACAATCATTTGGTTGATAGGTTTGATAATCACGGGAATTTCTTCAATGTCCAATGTTTCTCTTGTCATAACTTTGGACACAAAGCTGCTCAATGTGTTGCCTACAAGACCATCATGACTAGAGAAGCACAAAAACAAAGGAGTATGACTAGGATCATGAAAAGGACCTACAATAACTTTTCTGCTCTTGAAAATGAAATACAATGCTCTATTTGTAACAACTTCGATCATGAAGATTCTGAATGCAGGAGTAGGTTTCGGCAAACAACTTAGAAGGAGCAAGCTTCATTAAGTCCCAAAACATGGAGAAAGAAAGAACCGCAACCAGAAAGATGTGGTATAGCCTTATATGCGGAAGGGCAGGAAAATCAGTGGTACATCGACAGTGGATGCTCGAAAAATATGACAGGTGATAAAGAAAAACTTCAGTAATATAGTGCCTTAGAAAGGAAAGGAAGGTCTCATTTGGAAATGACACCCCTGCTCTCATAAAAGGTAAAGGTTATGTTATTTTGAAAGAAAAGGTCAAAGTTGGAAATGTTATGTATGTTGATGGCTTAAAGCATAATCTATTGAGTGTCATTCAAATGTGTGATCAAGGAAATGAGGTAATATTTCGATCAAATGGATGTATTGTTCGTGAGCTTGATACAGGTGAAACAGTGATCAAAGGCTTAAGAACTCTAAATAATTTATACATACTCAAGGGAGGACAACAACAATCATATCTAAGCAAGAATGATCAACATTGGCTATGGCACAAAAGATTGGGGCATCTAAGCTTCTCTCAGATAAGGAAAGCATGCAAATATCAGGCGGTTCGTGATCTCCATGACATCAGAATTCCAGACAATACAATATGCAAATCATGTCAGTTTGGTAAGCAAGCCAGAACTAATTTCCCTGAGAAGGAAGGATTGGCTAGTAGGCCACTTAAACTTGTCCATACTGATGTATGTGGTCCATCTAGGAAAAGGTCACCTCGAGGAGAAGAATACTTCATATTGTTCATTGAAGAATTTTCCAAGATGTGTTGGATAGGGCTTCTGAAGCATAAAGACGAAGCTTTCGAAAAGTTCAAAGCATTCAAAGCCTTGGTTGGAAACGAATCAGATCGCAAAATCAAATGCCTCAGGTCTGATCATGGAGGGGAATTTACCTCGCATGAATTTTTCATTTTTTGTGAAGAACATGGAATAATAACGGAATTCTCTACTGCAAGGACTCCTCAACAAAATGGAGTAGTGGAAAGGATGAACAGAACGGTTCAACAAATGGCTCGTGCTATGCTTGATGAGTCTGGAACTCTCGCAACCTTCTGGGGTGAAGCTGCATTTGCTACAGTTACTATTCTCAACAAAACAAACATTCGGGTGTACAGCACTCAAACTCCTCATGAACTTTGGTATGGTAAGACTCCCACGGTAAAATACTTCAAAATTTTTGGAAGCAAATGTTACATCAAAAGGACTAATGAAAACCTTGGCAAGTTTGAACCTAGAGCAGATGAAGGCACTCTCCTTGGTTACTCTCCCCACAACAAAGGATATAAGTGTTATAATGAAATACTTAGAAAAATTGTTGAAAGTATTGATGTAGTGGTTGATGAAGAAGGAAACATTCCTAGGTAGGTAAAATCCAAAGATTTAGAAGATGATGAGGACTATCCTTCAACATCAAATCAGACTTATGATGAAGAAGAAACCCACGAGGCACCAGGAGAACATATAAGGATAGAAGAAAAGACTCCATCAAGGTACGTTCAGAAGAATCATCCAGAAACTCAAATTTTGGGACAAAAAGAGGCAGGTGTACAAACAAGAAGAACTATCTCAGAAGCTTCAAGCTATCTAGCATTGCTTTCCTCCACTGAACCATGAAATGTAAGTGAAGCATGCAAAGATGAATGCTGGGTCAGGGCCATGAATGAAGAACTTGAGCAGATTGAAAAGAATAATACTTGGGAGTTGGTTCTTAGACCAAATGATAAGAATGTCATAGGGACAAAATGGATATTCAAAAACAAGCTAAATTAAAATGGAGATGTTATTAGAAACAAGGCCATACTTGTTTGTAAAGGGTATGCTCAACAAGAAGGTATAGACTTTGAAGAAACTTTTGCACCAGTTTCCAGACTTGAAGCCATAAGAATGTTCCTTTCTCTTTCTAGCTTTTAGAAGTTCAAAGTATTTCAAATGGACGTGAAATCTACCTTTCTGAATGGAGACTTGGATGAAGAAGTGTATATTGAGCAACCAGATGGGTTTATCCTTGGAAATGATCCAAAACTTATATGCAGACTCAAAAAGGCTCTCTATGGCCTTAAACAGGCTCCAAGGGCTTGGTATTATCGTTTGGATAAGTACCTCCATCAACAAGGTTTTACAAAAGGATCAACAAATAGCAATCTATATATAAAAATTGACAATGATAAGTTGCTAATACTTGCTGTGTATGTTGATGATATCATCTTTGGTAGCAATGAAGAATACATGAGTCAAAACTTTTCCTTGGTGATGCAAAAAGAATTTGAAATGTCCCTGCTTGGTGAGCTAACATATTTTCTTGGTTTACAAGTCCAACAAAACAAAGACGATATTTTTCTATCACAAACCAAGTACCTCAGGCAGATCTTGAAGAAATATGGGATGGAGGATTTGAAACCAGTATGTACCCCTATGGTAATAGGATGCAGCCTCAGTGCAAATGATGAATCAGTAGTAGTACATCAACCAACCTATAGATCCATGATTGGTAGTCTACTCTATCTAACAGGTACCCAACCAGACATTATGCATGCAGTGGGAATAGTTGGAAGGTTTCAGGCAAATCCAAAGGAAACTCATCTTTACACAGTTAAGAGAATTTTCAAGTATCTTCAAGGAACTCAAAACTATGGCTTATGGTATCCTAGAGGTACAGATCTCACACTTCATGCATATACAGATGCAGATTGGGTAGGAAGTGTGGATGACAGAAAAAGAAACACTGGTGGTGCATTCTTCATGGGTTCTAGATTAGTATCTTGGTTCAGCAAGAAACAAAGTTCAATTGCATTATCTACAGCTGAAGTAGAATATGTGGCTGCTGCATCTTGCTGCACACAACTCCTTTGGATGATGCAAACATTGCAAGACATTCAAATCTCTTATACTCCACCTATCTCCATTTTTTGTGATAATACAAGTACAATCAGTATTTCAAAGAATCCAGTCATGCATTCGAAGACTAAGCACATACCTATCAAATATCATTTTCTCCGTGAACAAGTGCATGAACAAAAGGTCAAATTAGAGTATGTTCCCTCCAAGGAACAAGTTGCTGATATACTCACCAAACCACTGCCCAGGGAGACATTTGAATACCTCAGGCAGAAGCTGGGAGTAGTTGATGCATCATCTTGCTGTTGAAATTATCTGTTTCAGAGAACAGTGGTAGTACGCGAGTTTCATGAAGCGTATCCACGTACATATGTTGGTTTATGTGGATACAATCGCGTATATGTTGGTTTGAAGACAAACAGTGGTCCAAGCTTAGTATGAAAAGAGTCTGATATGGGTCTGACAGAGACCATATGGCACAGGTGCAGAGGGAGAACATGGTTGCTGCTCTAAATGATGATTGACAGATGTTGATGATAGTTGTTGATAACTATCATAGTCTTGTATTTCTTTTCATATCAAGGTCATGTAACGACCTACTTTGGTTTCCCCACTATGCCTGGGATGGATGATGTAATTTTCTTGTTTTATCATGTGTAAAATTTTGGTGTATCCCCACTTGGTTGGGTGTCAATATTGTTATATCCCCACTTGGTTGAGAGATGGATGTATGTATGAGTCTTTCGTAATAGGAAGGACATTTATGATGTATAAAGTCTTGGTTCTTCTTATAGAACATCTTCTTGCAGACCTTGCCTACAGTCAGGGGGAGCATGGACAGCACAGCACAGCAGAGATTTCAGCATGTACTCAGGGGGAGCATAACCCTTTGCACTTGATGACAAAGGGGGAGAATGACTTTGAGTGATTTGGGGTTGCCATCAAGTCCAAAGGGGGATATTGTTGGCATTATGACATAGGTGTTGTCCTTCATGGCAACTCACTCAAATGATAGATCACAGTTCAGGCTCTTAGATTGAAAGAAAAAGAGATATACGCAGGCTCCTCTTAATCAAGTTACGTATACACATGGGTTAGATGATCAAAAGGCACATATATGTATGCACGCACTTTCATGCAAGGAAAAGCACGTACATGTGGGAAAACTTATTTTTGGTCCATGGTATTTAGTCCTTGGTATTTTGACCTATGGTTTTGGATTGCGGTATCTCGTCTGAAGTGTTGAACCCAGTTATTGGGTCCATGGTATTGATTCTCTATGGTTTTGGACCATGGTATTGAGTAAGGCCTAAGACTATAAAAGGGGGAAGAGATCATTAGGCAAAGGCATTCACTTAAGCATTGAATATCTTATGAAGAGCAAGATCTAGAATACTGGTCATTGGGTTCTGGTGCATAGTTGGATATGAATCAAGGAGGAACCTGAGCGCAAGGAGAAGGATATGTTCTATTGATGGGTCAAAATCTTAAGGCTTGAAGAGAAGTATCTTTGTGTGATCTTGATCTGTTATATTTGGTGCATGAATTGATCTATAAATCTAATGATCTGGGTATTACTAATGTATGAATAACTGAAAAGGGTAAGATTATCTTGTATAGATCTGGACGCAGGTTCAGCGAAGAAAAGGCGCGTATACACGCTAGTTAGATAATTCAAAATTGCATATATGCAAGTTGGCCTTAATACATCAGCATATGCACGTAGGTTCTACATATTGAAGTAGCGTACGTCTCATGAAATATGTTTTAGCTACTTCTGTTTATTGCTGTAGTGTTCTGGGTTCAGAATTGGTGTCTAGTTACTGTTACTGTTTTCTGGTTACAGCATTCTAAGTGATTGGTTGATTCAGTATTGGTTTGTACAAAGGAGATTGGTTGATGCAGATATACTTGATGTTTGATTGATGTTATTCATGGATCCAATTTGAAAATTTATGAAACGTGGTCCCTGGAAGAAAAGAGAAGGTTGTAGCCTTTTGTAGGTCAGCACCTACATACTAGTACCTCAGCTAGTACAAGAGCTAAGGGGGTTGTAGCTCCCTTCCAGGAGAAGCTGGAGAACTTGAGAAGGTTGTAGCCTTCTACAGGTAGTAGCCTGCATACTGGTATAAGACTACACCAATATAGAATCACTGTAAAAATAAGTTTCTAATTGAAAGAAGATAGAGACGAATTGCAACAGGTGGTTTTCACCCACATTGGGTTTCCACCTTATATCTTGTGTTCTTATGTGTGACTTCATGTTCTATTTTACTGTTCCTGGTTACTATTTATATGGTTTGATGCACAGATTAATGATCAACATCTGAAGTATAATTTAAATTACAAGTCTGCTGGTTATACGCTAGTTTCCTTAACTGCAATTGCGTACATACGCGATTTTTACTAACTGAAGTAGCGTATACAAATATGATTGTGAAATGAAAAATAATTGACCTGATAATACTGATTCACCCCCCCTCTTAGAATTATTTCCAACATGATGTGGGTGCTCCCACATTCTCTAATAGCATCATGCATCAATATATTAGCTTCTCTGGTGCAGTTCTTTCCATCTTTGGAAGTATCTGCATGAGTGGGTTCTTCCACTCTCTACTCCTCTACATGTGGTTGCTCCACATCATTTTGAGGTTCTTTCTTTGGTGCTAAAAGCTCCTCATTTGCATGTAACTGAAACTCCCTCTCTAGGGAACATATCATGGCGTTCTCTTCATCAAACTTCACATCTCTATGAGCCATTGTCATCTTGTGAGATGGAAGGTACACCCAATAGTTGTGAGATGTATTAGTGTACCCCACAAATATGCCCAACTCATCTATTGGTTTGTGAGATGTATTAGTGTACCCCACAAATATGCCCAACTCATCTATTGGTTCTACCTTTTTCCTTGCATCCTTGGAAACATGATAGTAAACTGATGAACCAAATATCCTGAAGTGTACCACATCTGGTTTCTTACCTAAAAAAACTTCTTCTAGTGTAATCATCCTGAGAATACAATTAGGACTCATGTTCTACACATATACAGTTTTATTGCATGCTTCAACCCACAAGTGCAGCAATAGGCCCTAATAATGTAACATTTCCCATGCATCTCCCACAATGTTTTTTATCTTCCTTTCAACCACACCATTATGTTGTGGGTTATAGGATGTTATTAACTCTCGAATAATGCCTTCTGATGCACAAAAGTTATTGAATTCATTCGACACATATTCTCCATCGTTATTTCTCCTAAGGGCCTTCATTTCTTGCTAGTGTCTTTCTGATCCAAGATCTTTTACTTATAGATGCATAAGAATTACATGAAATAGATATGCTTAACCATGGAACTTAAAAGAAAATAAAACAATGTGGAAATAAAATGATAAGAAACCATGACACAAAGATTTGATTACGGAGTTCGTCTAATTTGGACTATGTTTCCAGGCCCTGCTCAATAGTGGGGAGGCCTTCTTTCATTAAGTGGCATAAAAGAGATAAAAGTACAAGAAACATTCATTCACAATCCTTATACCTTCAAGTTGGAAGAAGGATGAAGAATGGAGAGCCCAACTTCATAAATAGATAGTAACATTGAAATTCTAGCAAAAAATCATGCAAAAATGCCTATCTGAACACCCAATTCAGATCATCGGGATTTCTACACCCTCTCAGAACCTACCTGTTGCTCAAGGTGAGGTTCCAACCCCTGCCACCAGGTCAGGTTACTACTACGTACAATTTTCTAAACTATCATCTAGTCTCCTCCTTTTTCCTGTGCGGATCATCCCATATATATAACTTGATCAGCTGACTCTTCAATTTTTGGCAGTTCCAAACAGATGACAAGTTTTATTAAGTGGGCATTTCCAACAGATATTCTCGGGCCAGGAATTGTACACAGGTAACATAACCTGTTTAAACATAGAAAAATCATTTTAACACCACTTTCACATGAATCGGTGTATTCCCTAAATCCCGTCGTTTTGATCGGTGCTGATAACCCATCGGCACAAAGATCGCAAATCGCAATTGGCATTTCAATCAACGGACAAACCCAAGCCTTTACAACAAGTGCACTGTGATAACAATAGACCCAGCGGGGTATTAAACACAGTACATAATATATCGGGTCTAGAAGCCTCATCGCAAATCATAATCGGTGGGAACCGAAGGTTGGTACTCTATGTGACTACTCCCCTTCGTGAACTGCAATTGTGATATCACAACTCACAAACTGACCCTGTGATTGCGATATATCGCACCGCAACCTGGCTTGTTCCAAGCGTTGATTCTTTAAGAACTTTGCCTTTTGGATTGCAATATGCAATTATCACATTGAAACTTTTCTTGCCTATGGACTAATTGAAACTGTTGATTTGCCTCCGATTTATGATTGTGATATTGCAATCGCAACTCGGTAATGTTGGGGGCTGATTCCTTAACCCACAGACCTCTGCCTTTTGCGATCAATGAAATGTGGGACCAATGGCAGCCTTCCACTTTGTGCTTCCCCATTCGCTGAAAAACATTTCGACATCATCTTCTCTTGCCACTTGTCCGAGTCAGACCTAACTTTTACTTGCTCTAACTTCTTCATATGAGCTCAAATTCGAGTTTCATTCACATCGTTGGAATTAGGATGACGAGCACTTCGATCTGATGATACGTTTATACAGTTTCTTCCACTATGTGTTTTGAGCCTTCTAACCATGCCACTGGTACTTTTTAGAGATCCAACTGGATCAATCCTCCACACTAAGAGCTTTTGGACAGCAAAAATCCTTTTCAGTCAATTGGCAAGTGAGGAAATTTCTCCCTCCCTTTTTCTTTCTCCATCCACTGAGATTTACTTGGATGCATTCCTTTGAAGCCCACACGAATGTACTCCACATCTCCCCATCATGAATTTTTGTTTTTCTTATCGAGTATGATATGTTCGAGCAACTTGTCTAGATACTCTGGTGCAAAAACATCCACTGTAGAAATTTGTGCAACCTCCTCGGTATCCATAATCAATGGAGGTTCATAAAGCTTCAAGTTTTCAACACTCACTACTGAGTAAATTTACATATAAGTGGGCAAGTCAAGACGAAAAGAATTGTCTCCGATCTTTGCCAATATGATGAAGGTGTTAGTGTCAGTCTCTACAGCCTTCCTCCAGTGATCAAATATACTCTTACAAAGTTATTTTGAAGTGTCAAGGTCAAATTTTGTCATTTCAGTGAGTTTTCAAGCAAAATTTGGTCACTAGGCATTAGGTCTAGGGTTTGCTTTCACTCCTTCTAAAGTTGTCCAAATGGCGGTCTATTTCATCATTTAGCTGAGTCTATCATCATTCATAGGGTTTTCATTATCATGTCAGTGTCTAATGAGTCATTTTACGTCTTGTTCATGCTTCAGTTGCGCCCAGGCAAGGTCATTTCCCTCTCCTAGGGTTTTGAAGCCAATTTCTCTTGAACGGTCAAATAAATGGCAAAACTTGTTTCCTGATGTTCATACACCTTTCCCTATCCTTAATGTACCTTATCATACACTTCCCAACACTCAGATCCCCCAAAATCCTCATCTTTGCACAAACCCTAGTTTCTAGCTATAACCTGGCAATTTTCTAGGTTTGGCCTGTGATTTGCCTTTTTTGACCCTTTCCCCTCACTCAATCTCTGATATTCCACTTTCCCCTACTTCTTAACATCCCTCCCCACTCCGAAAAATTCCCCAAGAATTTAGAAGCCCCCTATCCCCTTCATTTCGCTTCATTTCGACCAAATTCCTTGTTTCACACATCGGGGCAAGTTTCACTCAAATGATGTTTCAGAGCAGTTAAAGATGAATTTTGGAAAACTGAGAGAGGTTTTTGTCCACCACATTCCAAGGAAGAAAAACCTCCTTCACTTTTTACACAGGTGTCATGGTTTGAGAGAAATGTCAAGAATACCGTTGCCTCAGGAGAATCAAAGGCACCTCTGAAGTGACCCTGGGAAAATCAAGTTTTCTCCTAGCTTGGTTGGCCAAATGACTTTATTGATGGGTAAAATGATAACTAAACACAAATATCTTTCCAATGATCTATCATGAGCTCAATTTGGGGTTGAGGAAGGCATTCAAAAGTTGACTGCAACAACACTCTTCCTTGAGGCAGCCTCATTAGGCACTTTTTGACCAGTCTTGGGAGATTTGATTTTTGACAGGTCAAATAAACACCAAATTGAAAAATTCCGATTGGATTGGAAAGTAGACTCAAATAACTTTCCAACGAACTATCCTGAACCTAATTCTGACACCAGGAAAGCCTCCAAAAGCCTCCTTCAAGTGCGCGGATTTTTGGGCAGTGCGCGGCTCTGAGAGGAGTTTTTTGCTGAAGGAAAATACACAGGCGCGGATTTCTGGGAAGTGCGCAGATTTCTGGGCAATTTACACAAGAAACTCACTCAAACAGTAAACTTTCTTCCAAGTTCACTCAAATTTGCCAAGGTATGATAATGTCATGGATGGGTAGCATGTTTATGATCAGTTTTACCATGAGAAATTATGAAGAAATAGGTTAAATGATTTATGTCTTTGCAAGCTCATGTTAGGTTGTATTGTTTGTTTTTCAAGGAAATTTTTTTTCTTATGTCCCTCCTTTCATTTTCCCATGACAATCACATATGTTAATATGTCATATTTATTGATCTCATTTGCAAATTAACCATACAAACCCTACCTCTAAATCCTACCAAACCCTAGTTTCCCCTCATATATCATGCTCAAACCCTAAACACTATTGCACACAGCAAACATATGTAAAAGGCGCAGCAATGAATGAAAACAAACATCGTGAAAAGAAAAAGAAATTGATGACAGAGGCATGCACATAAAAATTATCAAAGAACAGAGCAAAAATGTGACTTGCATAGCCTAGTACAAAAACAAAAGAAAGGACATCTTGCGGCACAAAAATCAGAGGTTAGTAGCTATATGGTGTTCATGCAAAGATTATCAAATGTACAGCTGCAATGTTTTCCAAAAGGAGAAGTTTGCTGTGGCTAGGGTTTGCACAATGACATGGTATTCCTCCCTAATTCCTAAACTCTGTTTTCCCTTACCTTTCCCCTCATGAAAACCCTAATTCAATTGCTCATTAATCCTCTAAAAATTCCTATGCAATTGATATCCCTTCCCTTTTGTTAAAGCATGTAATTGAAACCCTAATTCACCCATGACAAAAGCAAACATGAAAGCTGCCAGCATTGTAAAAGAACTGCTGTTATGAAATATGGGTGGCAGCATTGTTAGTAGTTTTCCTAGTCCCAAACCCTAATTCATTTATCCCCTCATTTCCCCATACCCTGATACTGATGCCCTCATTCCCTCCATCATGTAAATTTTTATTGTCCTTTCCCTTGGTGATCAAAGCACACATTTTCCTAATAAAGTATTGATTTGCAAATGATGAGAGATGATATGGCATGTTTGACATTGTGTGATTATTTCCTTCAAAGTTCCCTGTTTTTTGTATATATTTTCCCTTTCATTATATAAACTCCTTCCCCTAACGTTTTCCTCATGATTTTTCCCCTTGAAAACAACATACTTCTCAGCATTTTGCAGGCAGGGCAGCAGTCATCTTTGCCTATTTGTTCCACCTTGCTCAATAACATCATGTCAACCACTGAGACTAATGAGCAAGGTGATGACCGATCATCATCTACTGAGATTGAGACACAGCGGAGGCCTCATAAGGGTGGCCTCACTCATCATGGTACTGATTAGCCTTCATCCAGCATCAAAATCAAAATTTTGAGAATTTTGGAGCATTTAGCAATTTTTTGGTAAAATTACAGGTTTTTCCCGTGCCATGTCCGCGTCCCAAGCGCGGCTGTTTTGAAGGACTGCTCGGAATTTTGAAAACTTGGCATTTTTGGAAAGGGCATGCAAAGAGAAAAATTACCAATACTTTGGAGAAGCTTGATTTTGAGATTTGAGCCTCCAAAAGCTCAAAATACATCAAAAAAATGACTTTCTGCCCACTTTTTGAGTTGCAGAAAGTGACCTTGGGAGAAATGGTTTTTGAGGGGGCAAAACAACTCCAAATTCAGAAATTCCACTTTGGATGGAAAGTAGACAGACCAAGATTTCCAATGAGCCATCTTGCACCTGATTTGGAC
>APFE030743500.1:3463-29400 GCA_000404065.3 Pinus taeda
AAAATAAAGAGGTACTTGCCAGAAATGGTGGGGGAAAAGAGAGAAAAACGAGTCTGTTTGTCATACTTTATAACCACTCTTGAACACGACACTTTCATTCACCTGGGTTGGGAAATAATTTACCTAACAGTTGATCGAACCATATTGAAAGTCTTTAGCCAGTTTCTGGGTATTAAATTTGGGTCAATCATCACCAAACCATCTGTCGTGTCATTATGTGTTCAAGAGATCAGTGCAAATAAGCCATTCATCTGCAAAATGTCTGTTATCCATCTTGACCATCCCTGAGTCAGTCCTTGCAACTAAATTTCTTCAACTTGATCTATGATTTCGTGTCGTGAGCTTGCTTACGACGGATTGCTTTCTATTGACTTCGACTCATTATCTAGAAAGATGATCTAGGAATCGTCGGTACCTTGAAATCTGCATGCCTCAATGGCAGGTTTCTCACCTTTGACGACACTTTACATCATCGACTTTCAATCAAAGGATTCCGTGACATGTTCGACATCAACACATCTTATCGCATTTCATGGATTGTGCTGAGTACTTTGAGAGCCATTGTCATTACTGGTGGTTTCTGTCACGCTTGTTAACAGTTTACATCATTGACTGGTAATCAAGTGGTTTCTACCATGTTCGACTTCGACACATTCAATCGCATGGATAGAATTGTACTATTTCGGGACGTAGAAATGAAGACCCTGGATCTAGTTTCCACCATCCAGGTTGCGAGGAATTTTGTATTCATTATATTATGGACTATTCATAAACAGATGGCTGCGTCCATATTGTGTCCACATGTGTCTGTACTTATGATGAGTTACGAGATCATTCCTATATCAGAGCAGTAGTTAGTCTTCTAGTCAGTTTTCAGTCTCTTAGTCAGTTTTTATCTGAGTATGGGAACTACCTTAGCGATGATATGATCTCATATATATATTTTGCATTGAATGTTTTTACAGGTTCCAACCGGGCTCTCCACAAGATGATCCTCGAAATGATAAAGCGCTTCACTCTTCCTATATGATAAATGAAAAATCATCATATACTACAGACTTTGCACTTTAGGGGGCAATCTATTACACAAAAATATTGTCACCTTGATTATTTGCAATTGGTGTAGGCCTATCATTACGTATACTAGCTTCCTAAGCAAGTCTTAAACCTCAACTCTTCAAAACAAGCTTGAGAAATGAGAGAAAGACATCAAAAAAGCAGTGTAACTCTGGTTCCGCGCTTTCTCTTGCTTTTGCCTGTGGGCCCGCACCTTTTGTTCAAGTCATCTGCGTGCTTATATGCTCTGTATGTAAAGGGGAGGTTGCGTACCCCTGTAAAAGTCAAAAGGCACAATTTTTATCTTTAAAAGCTCCTCTTGGGTTGATTCTAGAGTTTTCTAGAAGGATTTGTTACGTGGATTGTTCGCTCCAAGTGGTTCATGCATCCCATACAAGGAAGAACTAATCCCTTGTTGAGAGGAGCTATCCCTTTGAAGGAGGACTCTATCCCTTTGAAGGAAGAGCTGGTAACTGATCTCCATTGCACTATAAATTGAGGCATTGGGTCAGTGGCCAGGGAGGTTAGAAGCTGAACTTTTGAGGGTAAATGCTAGTGAAATCAAGACTTCCTATTTGAGCTTAAGAGGAGAAATCACATACCTTTTTGGCCTCATTGGGGAGTGAGTGAAGCTTGTCAAAGTAGAGGAGACTTCTTGTTGGACCCTGGGAGGAGCTTGTACAGCGTCAAGGCAAAGGTTGTAAGGTTCTTCTCTTTTGAATTAATACAATCAAGCTCATTTTTCTCAACAAGTATCTCATGTTAATTGCTTCATGGACTCCTTGACTTTCATGTTAAATATGTTTTATAATATTGGATATTCAGGTACTATTTAATCATTTGCCTTGTTTGTGCTTGCAGGTTTGTGACAAAGGAACTTACTTGGATCAAAGGAGCGAAGGCATCTCCGAACTTGCCTTGGACATGAGGTAGGCCCTTAAACACATTTGTTTGCCATTATTTATAAAGCACATTTAAAGAAAGATAGTGTATGGTTGGTTTGTTTGTCATTAGGTCTTCATTAGATTCTAGGAAGGTTTGTCTTGTCCGCAAGATCGACTCATTCCGCGTGACACATACTTATACAGAATAGTCCATACATGCATGTGTAAGTAAGAAAATACATATATCATTTAGATTAAACTAGATATCATAGAATACAATACAACATATGCATGAAATGTGCTCGCTCTTGTTATATTAATAAGTGTAAGTTCCAGTCATACAATACATCCATGTCTAACCACTAGTTCCAACAACGGAACATTATAGCCACAACTGCCTGCTCCTCCAAAGAGATATACTAGCTTCGTGTAGTGGAGAAGCCAAGGCTCATTACAATACTATCCAAGCTTTCTCTAATTCGATAGTCCATTCGGAAGCTTAGCTGACCAAAAGGATTTACAATGAGTTATGAGGTTCTATTTATAGCAAAGGGTGGGGTGACCCTTGACATTGCCTTTTGTTTCAGTTCATTTACCCTCATAACTCTTCATCTACTCTATGGTTGTTACATCCAACTATCGACACTTGAACTTCCACTTGACAAGATGTTACATTACAGTGCACATGTGGCCATGTGAGACAAAATTTCTTGAGAAATCCATGCAAGACATCACTGACACTCGGTTTGTTATGGTGAGACCAACTATTTTACATGCTTATGATGGTGAAGGTGGTTAGCTGATGCCAAGCTTGGTCATCTATGATGGTGTGCATACGCTCCATGGTGACATCTTTCTGAAGTGAACTCCTTCCTATGTTGCATCTGGGTGCATTAGTGTGGCTCCTCCATCCAACTCGTCTGCTAACATTTGCATGGTCTTCTTGGGTGCAACTGAACCAGCAATGCATTGATGCATAGTGTCCATGTCAATCTTCCAGTGTGTGCTGGAGGTCATGTGTATTAGCTGTCAACTACATGTTTAGCTCCAGTTGGACTTGCTTCTTGTATTTTCCTTGGTGAGTGTGCTGAATGGGTGGGATTGCATGTGTGTGCACGATGACATGCATGTTTCTAAATTCCCTTGCATGTGATCAACAACATTTCTCACCATGTTTGCTTCTGCCAGCTACTGAGATGGATCTTTAACTTGTACAGACACAGTTTCATCTGTGAGTGCATGTTGAGCACGTTGTTGTACCTGTTCTTGCTACAACTCATTCTCTTGTCTATGCAACTCCTATTCTTCCTTGAGATGCTGCTTGAGAACATCCAACTCCTTTCCTTCTTCTCTGTCTTCACATGATCTTCATGTTGTGTCGTCAATTCATAGCTTGAGTTTCCAAATTTTCTTTCATGACAAGTGGATCTGCTTAGGCATGAAACTTTGTTCTACCTTTGTGTTGTCAACAACCTTCCTCTTGCATTCGTTGCATCTGGTATGATGCCTTCAACTACTATTCATGATATTTATCACTGTGATGTTGGTGTCATCATATCTTGATTTCCTTATCTACAAACATCTATAGGTCTTCGTGGGTAGGCAAGTCCATAAACACTTGATTGACTGCATCCCAAAGTTTTCTCTGAATGGTGTCTACGACTCTGCTCTCTTGGAAACCATTGTACCTATACTACTGAGAGGTAGATGAAGACCTACAATACCTCGAGACATCACAACACTCATGGCAAGCAATCTATCAGGCGCAAACCAAAACAAACTTGAGAACTAACTTGAAACATACCTGTGTGACTAACCATGAAGGTTATGCAATTTCCACCAGGATGTTGGGAGAATGACTACCAAGGATGCACAAGGCATAGTCTAGGATGTCAAGAGTTTGACTCACTATTGGAACTACGAAATTCACAGTCCACCCTGGCTGTTGACTACTAGAATTGTGCAATACGCAATCTCAGTTTGGAATGCTTACACGCTCAGTGACCGCATTACACAGTTTTTTGGGCGAATAGTCACTATCCCTCAGAACTACGAAATGTAAGACTAGAGGGTAGTCAGTGGGTAGAAATGCACATTTCCTAAGAGGAAGAGAAACCCTTCCCTCTTACGATTGTGCAATGTTATCTTCGTGAGGCAAAGTCCAGGCCAAGGCTGCCAAGACATGCCGACGGGCAACTGCAAGCGAATGTGAATGTGAATGCCTGGTGATACTAAGGGTAAGCATAAGTGAATGATCATGCATATAGACAGTGAAAGAAAGATTCAAAAAATGGAACAACATGCATGTGGGTGAGGCGAGTTGTTGAATCGACGACGATTCGTGAAATGATCACAAAAAGTGCCAAAAATGCAACACAAGACATGGAAGACGGGCTTACCCCCAAAACAGCTGAGTTGTATGTGCCGACAACTCCTAGATTCTATGTGGTATGTTATAGCTACAAGATTGATGTGAGGAATGAGATTTGTAGCATCTAGTTCATGAGTTTTGATAAAATCGAAGATGTGATGCGCATGCACAAATCTAGGAAGAGCAACACTTGGTGGGAGGTTTTCAAAATGATCCTTGTATGCAACCTCTGGGTGCTAAAAATAGATCCTTGAATCAAGGGATTCCTTTGCATGTTGCCTTGGGAGAAGCAGTCTATGCATGGAAATAAGTTTTTCTTGGTTCTGGAGGGAACCAATCAGCTCAATTGCACATGCAAGAGGCTGCTCAGCTGCTGGGAGAAAATGCACATTTTTGGCAAGGAACTGGGCTAGCTGGCCAGGATATTTTCACAATTTTGGGATAGAGCAACTAAGTACTACCCAAGATTGTATAATTCCTAGGTTGAGCAGCCCTACTGGGAGGAATTGTGTAATTTTCTGGATGAAGCCTAACTAACAAATTTGTGCAATTCTAGAGCCCAGTAGGCTGCCAGACATAATTGTGAAATTTCTTGAGGGAAGACTGGTTTCCCTCCAGAATTGTGTAATTTCTTGAGGGAGATGCTCAACTTGTAGCTATACCAAGTTTGGAGGAATAACTAGTAGAAATTCTGACTGTAGAATAACTTGATAATGCAATATAACTAAATCAAAATACTTTTATCTACTTCAACAACCAATTAGCGAAAGCTTAAAATATTTGAGCAAGATAAAGTGGAACACATATAACAAGAGAAGAATCAATGCACATGAAACATAAAGGAATACTCAGGGGAAAGCCTCAGCTAAAAACCCCACTATTTGTATTATCATTACAAGTTGTAAGTATCTCATAAATACACAAAAATGGCCTTCTCCTCTGCCCTCTTGATCTCCTATTTCCTTATGCAATTTCTCCTAGGTGATCCTCCTCTTACCAAGTGTAACACTGTTCACTCACACTGATCTCACACCTTCTAAAACTGCACAATCCTCCAGTGTATTAATCCTTCTGCATGCATGAGTTTCCGCTATAGGAAAACACATGCAACTAGTAGTAATGTGTCCTTGACATTTAGCTCAACTCATTCTTTCTCTGAATAGACATGCATGAGTTTCTGATGAGGGAATCTTCAGTTATCTAGAGTACACTGGTTGAGTGCATGCATGCATCAACTGACTAATAACTCACAATTAGTTCTTCAAATAGTTTGGAACTAATTTAACTAGACTTAACTCAGTAAACTGAGCTAACTAATTACAACTCAAATATAACTCAATATTCTGTCCTTAATTAAGGAATAATCTCCTTAATTTAAGGGACAACTATTGCATGACTTTAGAAAGACTTCTAACTTGAATTTCTCCAACTTAATAATCCATAATGAATTAAATAATTATTTTTCAAGCAGCTCGTTAGACTAAATTCAAATTTAAATTCACAGTTTTAATTCAAGGACAAATTAAAATTGGAATATTTTGGATTCTATTTTTATCATTTCTTGTTGCTATTTTTAACACACCCTCTCAACAAGAAAGGAATTCAACTCGATCCTGATCCTGAACCTTCAGAATGTTATACATGCAACACTTCTCTCTAGTGTTGTTGCCTCAACAACTCCAGAAACAAAAAAAAACATCTAACCTGAATCAGAATGATGCCTCTATCGACTGAAAACTTTATGCTTTCACTGACTTAGCCTAATTTGCACTATTTTCAATCCTCCTCTGCACTCTTCAATATCTCACTGCTCTAGCCTTGGTCAGTTTGATCGCTGACTGCATCAATCCCACTGATTCTTACCACTACTATGTACTTTGGGCTCCCATAGCAAGGTACGATCCATGAGATAAAACCTCTCAATGGACCTTGCCCAATTTCAGCCTTCTTGGAACTATCACTTCACATAGTCCCACCTCACACCTGGAGGTATGGCTACATGTGATCCCTCTATTGACTTCTCCAATTGTGGCTCCTCCACAATTGTCTGAGACTTCTTCTCACGCTGCATGTTGAGAGGTAATTTACTCTCCCTCTCAACCACCAAGTCTCTAACATTTTCCTTGCTCCTCAAGGCTTTTCATGCATATTGAACCTCAAGAGCATACAGATTCTTGGCTCATGAACCGATCTGTTTCACCTGTCTTGTGGTGATGTGTCTAAGGAAAACCTTTCTCTTACTAAATATAACATCATAGCCTTTGTCCTCCAACATCGTGACCGATATCGACTTCTTCTTCAGTCCAAGCACATACTTCACATCTATCAAGGTGATAGAAGCTCCATTCTCCCTCTGAAAAGCAACCATGCCCACTCCTGAAACACTATACCTTTCGTCGTCACCCATCACTATGCGCATCTTTAGGTCATTCTCCTCCAAGGCACTAAATAAACTTTTATCACCGGTCATGTGAAGTGAGGTTGCACTGTCAAGAAACCAACCACAACCCATCGTCGATGACACCATGCATGCAATGAGAGTAAAGTCCATCTCAAATTGAGAGGCTAATGCCTCACCTTTTGATCCTACCAAAGATCCCTTCTTGGACTTCTTCGATGGGAAATTAGTCACATAATGACCCATCTCATGACAATTAAACCATATCACATTAGACTTTTCAACCTTCTTCCCTCCATGAGAAGAATTCGATTCAGAATGGGACACCTTCCCCTTCCCTTGCCTTACTTGCGAAGGCTAGATTCTCTTCATCATCATCCTTGGATGAAGAACCCTCTCGTGTGCTCCTCCTAATCTCCTCTTGCATGAGATTCGACCACAGTCGTTGCCAATCTGGAAATTTCTTCCTTCCATTCACAGAGTCCTAGTAGCTATTCTATCTCTTTGGAAGGCCAAGGAGAGCGAGGCTCACCATATCATCATCGACAATAGTTATTCCCACACTTCCAAGCTCATCTCTGCAAGTGGTGAGCTTATTCAAATATGTGGAAATATTATTGTTGTTCTCCATCTTGATTCTTCAAAGCTTATCCTTGAGCGTCAATTTCCTCTGATCTCTAGTATTCTGGTAAAGGTCCTTCAATGTCTTCTAGATTGAGTATGGAGTATCTTTCCCATGGAGACTCGAGACAATATGGTCTTGAACTCTGTTAGGCCCCTATACTACAAGTGTAACCCCTTATTTTTATTAGTACAACCCGCTGATTATATTTTTGTACCCATGTAGTCCCCATATTGTTACTATTGTGCCCCATAGAAGCCCACTATTGTTATTATTGTGCCCTTACATTATTATTGTTATGTCAACTCTTATTATATTATGACCCCTTAGACTCCTATATATAGAAAGGAGGTCTTTTAATTTGTATCATCCAAGAATTGTTCATTTGTGTATTGTAAAGGAGGTTTCCCCCTCAAAGAGGCTAAATTCTAAGGCATTGATTTATCTTTTATAACCTTTTGTGAGCTGGTTTCATAACATTTGGTATCAGAGCTTTGGATTCTAGGGTTTCGCTGCTCCAAACAGGTCATCGTGGAATTTTCGTGATAACTTTTTTTCTGTGCCATTTCAAACGCTAAAAACAAAACCCATTTGGGATGAAATTATTTTGAACCTTGGGCCTAAATTCCAGAGCTTTTCATGCCATCTTTTTGAAGATATTATTTGAGGAAGTTGGCCTTTTTGTAGACTCTCGAATTACATTCCAAATGGGTGAGCTAGGGAAAATAGTCATAACGGTTGTTTTAAGCATTAGATTGAAATATCATAAGAGGTTACATAAAGAGGATGGATTTTAGTTTCCTGTGTATATTTTTCAGATACTAAGGTCAAAATAGTGACACGTGGCACTTCATACAAGTTCACTCTTCTGAAAAGGTATATAATCAGGTCATCTTGGGAGATTGTGCATAATTCTTTCTTGGGGAATCTAAATTCGATCAAATTGGCGGAATTGGAAAGACGATGCAAAGGGCTACTGTAGTCACAATTTTAGAACTTAAATATCTGAATTTACAGAGTTATAATTATTTCAAGATCAATCTCCTAAAATCAAGAAAGAGCGAGATGAGGAAGTTTGATGGAAAGAATCCAGTAAATTGGATACTATAGATGGAGAAATATTTTGATCTACATGGTGTACCACTATTACAAAATGTATGTATTGCACCTTAATATTTAGAACAAGATCAATTTTTATGGTATAAATGGCTTTGTTCTCATAAACAACTTGTTACGTGGTCAATTTTCATGAAGGAAATTATAGCACATTATGAGAATACAAAGAGAAACACCTTCTTTAGAGCAACACCGCAACAATTGGAAGAAAAAAGAGAAAAAGGGCTTTGTTACAAAGTGGAAAGAAAAATTATGGCAAGAGGGAATTCTACCCCTCACAACTATAAATATGGAAGTGTTGTTTCTCCTAGCCTTCCACAACCTACAAGGGTTACACCACAACAATTGGAAGAAAAAAAAGAAAAAGGGATTTGTTACAATTGTGATAGAAAATGCACTAAAGGTCATATGTCTGCTAAGAAGAAATTATTTTACATAGTATGAAGAGGAGGAAGAAAATGATGAAGAAACATCAAAAGAAGAGGATATATGCCAGGACCCAACCCCAGAGAAAGAAGAAATGAATACGACCATATCTTGTAAAGCATTGGCAAGAATTACCACTCCTCAAACTCTCAAGATAGAAGGACATATCAAGAAGAAAAAGGTTCAATAAGTGAAAGATCACATCAAGAAAGAAGAAATTAATCCAACCATATCTTGTAATGCATTGGCTAGAATTACCACTCCTCAAACCATCTAGATAGAAGGACATATCAAGAACAAAAATGTTCAAGAAGTGAAAGATCACATCGAGCATCAAGAAATAAATCCGACCATATATTGTAAAGAATTGGAAGAAATTAGCACTCCTCAAACTCTCAAGATAGAAGGAAATTTCAAGAAGAAAAAGGTTCAAGCAGTGAAAGATCACATCAAGCATCAACAACAAGTTCTCCAACTTTTAATGGATAAATGAACTTTGGTGCAAAATCGAATGAAACAATAGGTAGATCAACATTGTAGTGAAAAATGTTTTGATTTAGGTGATTGGGTATTTTTACTGCTATATCTCAAGCAAGCTATTTATGAGAAGGAAATGTTGGCAATACTAAATGCACTTAAGAAATGGCTACCTTACCAAATGGGAAGACACTTCAAGGTAAAAATGGATCATGATAGTCTTAAATACATTTTAGAATGACTATTATCTTTAGAAGAAAAGAAAAAAAGGGTCACAAATATGTTGGGTTATGACTTTGACATCATCTATAGAAAAGGGAAGCAAAATTTTGTTGTAGATGCACTCTCAAGAAAGGATGAGGATGTGGAAGCATTGTTTTTGTAGGTTTTAACCCCGTACAGAAATTACCTGCATACGAATTCTAAATCACATGAAAAATAAAATTATGAGAGCATAACACATAAAACACATATACACAGAGATTTCCACTGGATCCCAAAATTGGGACTACCAGCTTGATTTTTCATTATGTTCCTTTCAATGTTACAATACATATTTATACATGTCGAAGCATCCAATACCATGGACCGAAAACATCGCGTCCAAAACCATGGACCAAAAACCATCACGTCCAAAAAACATGTGCGAAAATCATGCACAAAACCATAGGTGGGTCCGCCCAACCTAACATAGGGTCCAAAACCAAAATTTTCTAGGGCGCTGGACCCCATAAAGTGGGGTTACGGGTACCCTTCAAACCCCCTGTTAACTATGTGGAAAGAATATAACACAACCCAACAAGAATCAAATCACACTTCGCATCTATTGAAATAAAGGCGCGCCACAACTAGAGCTAAAATCTATTCTAGCTGGTTACTATTCCTCTGTTGTTTAACTCTTTGTAACAGCAAACACAATCCACAATATGTGCAGTAACAATGAGAAACTATAAATCAATAAACTGAACTGAAATGTACACTACCTAATTATTGCAATCCCTACCAAAGAGGAGGGCCCTTCCTCCTCAGCGGAGCGTAGGTAGACACAAAAAGTGATTAACGGATCAGTTGAGAAGCAATAACAGCATCATTGTGCCAATTGATATTAAAATAAGTTCAGGAGTTGCCAGAACAGAGTAATAGTACTCTTCTATATGTATGTCTCTGCTACATAAAAAGTCGAGTCTTTTATAACTATTACATCCCGAAAATTAGGAAATAGATCAGTCATAAGAATCTTTGATTCTCATGCTGATTCCAAAAATAAAGAAGTTTCAACCTACTGCTAAATAAATATACATTAGTTACAACTGCTTGAGTCTTGTTGCCTCAAAAATAAACAATCTATTGCCGACAGCTATTATGTGGACTAGTAGCCACATTTCCAACTTTGGTGCAACAGTATTGAGCAAATGATGGTTCAAGCTAAAGCGACATAACTAAAGACAACACTATTGGTGTAACAGCGGACCCACGTGAGGTGTAACAACACCCGACGTGTAACAACAACTTGTAATAGCACCTATGTGTAGCAACAACCCGTAACAACACTGATGTGTAGCAGCAACCTGTAGCAGCACCGATGTGTAGCAGCGACCTGTAACAACAGCCACCTGTAACAACACCTAGTATGTAGCAACGATATGTAACAACATTCAGGGTGTAACAACGAACTATTCTACCCTTTCTTGCAGCTAAGTCCTGCTGTCTAAAAAAAATAAAAAATAAAAAATAAAAATAAAAAATAAAAAAAAATAAAAAAATAAAAAAATTCCCAACATGTTCCTTCAATGCTCGTCGAGTTAGCCTCAAAAAGAAATAAAACCTCACATTTATTCGGTAAAATAAAGTAAAGTAACATGACAGTAAAATGGATGAAAAAGGTAAGAAAACGGGGAATTTGGTCAAATAAGGGCACAGGTCTGAAGGATATAAAGGTCAATACAAAGGAAAGAAGGTGCGGAAAATGAGTGAAAAACCACACCCAACATCTCCCCCCGACTGAAGCCACTGCATGTCCCCATGTAGAATCTCAGACCCTTCTACTATGCCCCTGATGGAAATCTGTAAAATTGTATGCAGCAACAGTGTCATCGCCTGGAGCTCTGAATCCTTGATCGGCCATTAACTCACATGGCCAAGATTCTTCTTCATAATCACATAGCTGATAATCGAGATGATACTCCTCCAGTGGCAACTAGATCAGAGGGAATCTGAACCTGAGGCCAATCCAGAATGCCCCCAGTGTCAGCACAATTTGGGCATATGGCACCCGTGAAACAACAGCCACAAAATTCTTATACTCAAATGGGTCCCATTCCCGCAATTATGCACTACAAGCCTCAGTGTGCTTGAGACATCCGACCAGTGCTTGGCTTCTCATGGTTGTAAATAAGTTGAGGCAGACCCTCACAATCTTTCTTCTGTAGATGGCTAACTAGTCTCTCCTTTCCGGAGTGCTCAGGAACTGCCTAAAATCTTGACGGAGTTCATAGGCCATTCCCGGTTAAGCCCGTACCCATAGTGTTGTCCTCTCCTCATTGGTCTCTATTGTCTTCTTAGCCAGTTTCCACTCAATTTGGTTTCTCATAAATGAGAGGAATGCCCGCAACTGCAAATCTCCCATGAAAGAGAGGATAGTCACCATTATCTTTTTGCTCATGTATTCGCACATCATGTTGTGCAGGAACAACTCAGACAACAGATTCTAATCAGCAAAATCACAGGGCTGAAAATTTTCCGAAAATGTATGGGTAAAAGAACCCAAATAGGACCTTTTCTCATAAACTGCTCTCAATTGAAATAAATAGTAACATTCCCATAGGAACACAGGGTATGATGGGGACGGCCGCCTGCATGCTAGTAGGTTTAGAGCGAGGTCACGAAGTTTTGTCTTATCAAATGTTAGGTCAGAGACCTCCTGATGTAGTTGATACAGTTGTTCATCCTTTTCCTTTATAACATTTCTATGCTTTTGTGCCTCCTCTTTTCTTTCCCATTCTTCCTTCAACCATTTCTCTTGCAAGGAATCCATCATATTCTTATGCACATTGAGTGGAATCATTCCCTCCTATAGAGAGAGTGCCAGCTGCTTCCACTTTTGCAGCTCTGCCAACAACAACAATTTTTCAGAATGTCATACTTCAACATGACCTGGCATTCTCCCACATGCATCATCAACTGACGGTGTAGCATCCTCCTGAGAATGAAATTGTCCTACCTCAGCTGTTGGTTCTTGTGTAATAGCAGCTTTGTCAATGGGTTTGACCATAGTTTCTTTATTTTCCTGGTCAGCCTCCACTCTCACTATTGGTTCTTGTGTGGCAGCAATAATATCCACAGGTTTTTGCTCATCATTTTCCTTCGGACCAGTTTCAGTCTCTGCTGTTGGTTCTTGTGTAACAACAGCAGTGACCATTGGCTCATGGATGTTATCTTTTTCTTCCTCCACTTGGCTGATTTCCTCCTCCACTATTGTTCCAGGTGAAACAACAGTGTCAACAAAGGGTTCTTATGTATCCATTGCTTGATCACTCTCTATGGATTGCATTGTCTCGGTCGTTGGTTCTTGTGTATCAGCAATATCCTCGACAGGTTCGGGTGTAACATCTTCCCAGTTTTTGGTTTGAGCCTCCCTCAAGGTAGCATCTGTCACACAAACTTTGAATCCAGCTTCCACCAACTTCCCAACATAGGCTATACACAGAGTCCTCGAGATTTCTCCCCTTCTAGCCTTGTCCACAACCTCTGCCAAAGTATCCAGCCCTGGGGCTCTTGGCTTTGCCTTCCCTACTACTAATTGTTCCCTTGATTTCTCGATCTCCTTTTCTAAAATTTCAATTTTCGACAACAAAGACTACGTTTCACTCTTACCAAGTGAAGAAGGTTTCTCTTGCTGAGCTTGCTCCTCGAATTCCTGTTCGACTTCTCTATTCTTCAACGTAGATGGGGACTCTGGGTTTCCGCTGACCCTTATCCTCTGCTTCGGCCTTCTATCTCCAATTGGTTTGTCAACCGAATTCTTGTTTATCCTCACTGTCGAGGGTTGCGTTTCTCCTCTATTACCTCTGAAGTTTCCCCAAACATCTCTGTTTTCCTTCTACAAGTAGTCCTAGGCCTTTTTCGCATGAACTCTTCCCAATTTTTGCCCTGTTCGCTTAAGGCATCCAGCACAATGAGTTTAATAAGGCCATGGTTTGTGACACATGTTTCTGGATGTGTAGCCATTTTTATAGCTGTAGCCATATGTCTAATATTTCCTAGCAAGAAATATGGTAGGTTAATCTGCTACTAATGATGGATATGATTCAACAATGGGAAATGGTAATTAAACACGATTATTGCTCTTCCCTCACAAGTAATGTACTTAATGAGGAAGAGAGCAACATCCGCCCATGGCTGGGGGAGTGACAACTTATCAATTCCCCTGCCCTTCTTAACCAACAACTCGCTTTGCTGAAGAAATTTCCCTTTTAGCGAGGGGTCATTAACCTTCATGGTGAACCATCTCTTCCCTTCTACTTGCAATCCTATTACTCTGGCAATAACTTCTCCCGTGACCTCCAATTTTAGTCCTCTGACTTCCATCTAGTTCCTTTCCAAATTCTTCGTGAATTCCATGGCCACGTCATTATCTGACCCTTCCAATTTCTAGAAGAATTCGAACCAGCTTGTGTCTTTGAAGACCTGGCATGCCTAAGGATAGCCTTCCAAGGCCTTTGTAGTCCCTGGTTCGTGTCGTATCACTGCTCCACCCATTGCTTCTATAATTCAAATGTTGTTTCACCTACTTATCTTCCCTCCAACACACACTCTAGATGTTTCAACCTACATTGCTACCTTCCTTCTCTTCAAGCAAAATGAATAGGGATTCAGTGCCTCTAGCAGGGGTAAATGATGGGGTGGTAGGGTGGCGTAGGTGCAGATTTGGATTAAGATTTGGAATTCATGATTCGTACAGTTTAATGAATTTTTCTTTAATGGTGAATTGTGGGGAGGTCTCATCAATAGTGTCCTTACCCTTTTTTGGTATGATTTGGTATGAAGTATCAATAACTCCCGAGTCGCGTGCCTTTATTGTTGGAATTTCCAATAATTACAAACCATGTGACAGTCATGTCGCAACATGATTTGTCCCCCCCCCCCAGCTTAATTATGACAGTCGTCCTTGGTCGTCAATTAGTCATGTTAACTTACCATAATTACAAAATAAATGGAATGCGATATTACCTTTTTGATGACGTACCTAGGTGACGTGGGGCATGGTGATGGGCGGCGCAACATCGAATCATACTCGAGCAGCGAGACACACAAACTTAGATCTGCTGATAAGGCTCACGATGATGTTTTTGATGTTTATTACAATAAAAAATTTCGTTTTATTCCTAAAAAGTCGTCGGCTGTTATAGATGTAATAGCCAAGATCACTGATATATATTAATTTAATTTTTACAAAAAAAAAAAGATAAAAACAAAAGATCGTGTAACAGCACTTATCGTATGATACACTTTGAAATACAAATGTTGTTGCAGAGGGTGTAACAACACTTATCGTATGATACACTTTTGAAATACAAATGTTGTTTCAGAGGGTGTAACAACACTTATCATATGGTACACTTTTAAAATAACAAATGTTGTTGCATATGGTGTAACAGCCGCCACTAAGTGGTTTTCAAGTGCTACAAACAGTGTCTGTCTATGCCTGCGAAAGGATTTCACAGCTAGTTTATTATTAGTATTATATATTCATTTATTTATTTATTTTTGAGCATGGAGTAACAACCGCCACCAGGTGGTTTTCATCTATTACACTTATTGGAAAATTTAAAATTTTTGCAACACAGGGGGGCTTTCCCCTGTTCCCATAACTTGTAGATCTGAATTTGTGACAGTGTTGACAAATGAACCCTTCGAGGTAGGTTTGTGGTACAACCAGAGACGGTGTCCATTTACAAGTAATGATCTCCTTGCACTGTCAATGGTTACCAAATTTACAGTCTCATTGTCAAAAGACTACATCTACCTCATAAGGGCCTAGCCATCTGGTGCGGAGCTTACCCTTGAAGTCCTTAAACCTTGAGTCGTATAAGAAAGCCCAATCTCCTTTCTGGAATTGTTTCTTCTTTATAAATCTGTCATGCCACTTAGCTCTCTGCTACTAGATAATTTCTGTTTGCTAGATAGCGACCAATCATTTCTCCTCCAATTCATTGAGCTGGTTCAATCTCTGCCTTTGTGTTGTAGTCAAATCCAAATTGACTTCCAATGTTGTCCTTAGTGTCTTGATTTCAAATTCAATGGGGAATAAAGGGTTCTTTCCATAGACATGTTCATATGGTGAGAATCTAGTGGTGTTCCTCCATTTAGTCTTATATGCCCATAGCACTTCTGAAAGTTTGTCAGCCCAATTTCTTCAATGGCTGACCACAGTCTTAGTAAGGATCCCCTCAATGACTTTATTAGTGCTTTCCACCTGGCCATTCGCTTGTGGATGGTAAGGCGTTGTGATTTTGTGATGGACTTTATATTTCTCAACCAATTATTGGATCTTATGAGATGTGAACTGCGGCCCTTCGTCTGTGACTATCTCCATGGGTATGCCAAACTGGGCGAAGATGTCTTCGAATATAAAATCTGAGATAGCCTATTCCGTGGCTCTAGTTAGTGCCTTTTCCTCGACCCATTTCATGACATAGTCGATACAGACCAAGATGTAGGATCTCTGTTTGAATAAAGGATTTATTGGTCCCAGAAAATCCAGAGCCACTTCTCAAAAGGTTTTATGAAAATCTGGGGCTGTAACAACATCTCGTTCGATTGCAGTGCTTGGCCCATCCTTTGACAAGTATCACATCCATTCACAAACTTCTTGGCATCCTGAAATATTGTCGGCCAGTAGTACCCTGTTAAAAGGACTTTGTATCCTGTCTGTTTGTCTGCGAAGTGCCCTTTGCAAGGTTCCTCGTGACAGGAATTGAGAATATCAAAGACCTCATCCTCTCTAACACATCGTCTGATCTAGAAATCAGGTCCAGTGTGGTAGAGGTTCCCATCTATCCAGGTATATCTAGCACTTGGTTGTATGATTTTCTTTTTCTCCCTGAAGGACAAATATCAAGGAAACTTCCCTGCAACAAGATAATTGGCTATGTCTGCATACCAAGGTGAGTAAGTAGAAATAGCAAAAAGATATTCACCAGGGAAAGAATCTTCAGTAGGAGTACAACTATCATCAATAGTTAGACTACGAAGAAAGTCAGCTATTACATTGTCTTTTCTAGGCTTATCTACAATAGCGATATCAAATTCTTGTAACAATTATAACCAATGTGTAATCCTACCATTTGTAATTGGCTTATTCATTAAGAAACGAATGGAATAATGGTCAGTGTGTACAAATACTTGATATATGCTGATGTAATGTCAGAATTTATTGATGGTGTGCACGACTACTAAGAACTCCTTCTCAATCACTATGTAGTTGAGCTCAGCTGAAGTTAAAATTTTACTTATGTAGTAAATGGCTTAAGGTCTCTTATCCTTCAGTTGGCCCAGAACAACACCTACAACAATATTTGATGCATCCATAGCTATGTGAAACGACAGTTCCCAATTAGGTCCTCGCAACACCGTGGCTGCTGATACACAACCTTTTAGCTTTAAGAAGGCCTACTCACACTTCCTTGTCCACAAGAAATCCACTTCCTTCATGAGCAAGGAAAATAATGGCGATGAAATTCTTGAAAAAAATCTATAAATCTTCTGTAATACCCTGCATGCCCCAAGAAACTACGTACCTCTTTCTGCGTTTTGGGGGTTGGAATTTTTAGGATTACCTCTATTTTTGTAGGGTCTACCTTGATTCCATCAGCAAAAATGTAATGTCCAAGCATGATCCCTTCAGTCACCATCATGTGACTTTTCTCTGTGCATAAGGCAACATTAGTCTGTACACATTGTTCTAAAACTTTTTCAAGATTGACTAATGCTGCTTCAAAAGCATCTCCATAAGGTGTGAAATCGTCCATGAAGATTTCCAGACGGTCTTTCAATAAGTCAGAGAAAATTCCTAGAATTTCCCTTTGAAAGGTTGTTGGTGCATTACAGAGCCCAAAAGGTAGCACTCTGTATGCATAGGTTCCCAAAAGACAAGTAAAGGTTGTTTTATCCTAGTCTTCCGGGGCGATCTATATCTGATTGTAGCCACTTAAACCATCCAAAAATGAAAAGAATTTCTTTCCAGAGAGAGTATCAAGGACCTGATCTATAAATGGCAATGGAAAATGGTCCTTTTGAGTGGCCTTGTTGAGTTCTCTATAGTCGGCACAGACTCTCCACTTGTCATTCCTTTTAGGAACAATGACAAGTAGTGAAACCCATTGACTGTCAGATATTGGGTAAATAAAATTATCCCTTATGAGCTTTTGTAGTTCCTCTTTCACCACTTCCTTTAGTGTAGGGTTCATGCGGCGTTGTGGCTGTCTAATTGGTTTGCAGCCATCCTTCAAATAGATACGGTGAATGCATAGGTTAGGGTGGATCGCTTTCATATCCGTATAACCCCATGCAAATGCCTTTTTATACTTCTGCAACAGTTGTAACAACTGTTGATTATGTTCAACAGTCAAATTGGGGTTAACATTCAAAAACTTTCCAGCCTCAATCTCAATTGGGTTGCTAGCAATATTCGAAGTTGTCCTCATTTGTTCAAAATTTGTATCTTCCACCTCTTCCTCCTCATTTGCATTTTCAGTAGAAGCAACAGTTAGGTAATTACTAATAAAACCATTAATAACATCATCTTTTGTTTCATCCTTAATATACTGGGCTTTCCTGATCCAAAATGGATTCAGTTTTGCCTCGAGATCAAAAGTCTCCAATTGCAGGTGAAAATGGGCTCATGTTGAAGTGCTCGTTGATACGAATCCAACAGTGCAAACAACGTGTAAATCTGAGTCTAGATGAACAGGACACGTGGCAACTAGGGAATGAGTCACAAGTTCTAGATGATGTAAGCGCAAAAGATCATGTGGCAATCTGTGATTGGTTCACACCACAGTCGTTGGATTGTCTGATCAAAGGATGTCAATGCATATCCCGTCAAGACATGCAAGTAGGTTAACCTTGAAAACGGACGTGGTGTGGTTATTCAAAAGAAGTTAAACTTCTTTGAGTTTCGACAAGAAAGCGGTAAACAATTTCTCGCGCGCCCTAAAGGTGGGAAGCGGTTTTTCGAAAATCTACGTGATTCCATTGAGAAGTTGATACGTAGCACACCAAAACAGCTTTCTCGTGTTCTTTCGAAGTCTTAACCATCAGGATAGTTGGAGCGCGAGATTGCCCGACAGCCGTCGAATCGAGCAGGACATATCGACAGTGGAGATCGTCCGGGTTAGTTGACGATTGGATGATGCAATAGTCGTCGAATCGTATGGTATCAAGATCTGCGTCAAGTAAAGGCCAAATGGTTGGGATCAACCCCACACCCGCTGTTCCTTTGGTATATCCTTTGATTTTAATGTTATCGTATTATTCTACTTCACCGCTGTTTGTAACTATATATGGTACATCAATACCATAACACAGGGAATAACCAACCAATGTGGTTTTGAACCGTTCCAGGGGGTTTGGAGGTCATAGTGGCCAAGTATGGTATAGTGTATACTCATTTTGACTTGGAAACTCGAGCTGAACACAGTGGTGAGATCCATTTTCGTGTTTGAGACTCTGATTTTGACTTCACACCCGTAACATCAATTTGAAGACATAATAAATAGGTCAGCACTAGAAGCAAAAGGACCAGGAGATGTAGCCAGGAAGTCTGGTGAACTCCTTTATTAAATTTGGTTGTGTCGATGTGCTTTGAATGTGTTTATGTCATTAGCAATCTTTTCGATTTGTTGCACTAAGTAACATAGGCAACTTCACACATAGTATATAATACCTTTTTCATTAATGGATCAAGTGGTATCAGAGCTCAAGGTTTTTAAGCTTGACAAGATTGTGTGGAGATTTGATTGCTTACTACGTTGAGGCTCAGACGAGTTGAAGGTGAACTTGTTGAGGCAAATCCAGAGATTGGAAGGGTCTTTTCACAAAGAAGGATGGCAGATGAAACTCCACTTGGGTCAGAATCCCAATTCTTGGATAGTTTCATGACGATACGTGCATTGGTGGAAGAGATGTATAATGAGTTTAAAAAGGGTAAAGGTGAAGGCACTTCATCACCTAAACTAGACAAAGGAGCAAAGAAACATTTTCTTTTTGTTCCTCCAGATAAAGAAGATAAAGGAAAAGGAGGAATTCTTCCTCCACCATCTCCTCCATCATCACCATTATCGTCATCGTCATCGTCTTCTTCTCATAAGACTAGTTCTTCTAAAAAGAAAAAGAAGAAATCCTCTTTGATCAAATTAGATGTAAATTTTGATTTGCCAATTTATGATGGAGAACTTAACATTGAAAAGCTTGATAATTGGATAAGACAAATTGATGTATATTGCAGGGTGCAGAAAGTTGATTCGGAAAGGAAGAAGATCCAGCTTCCTAGCCTTCGACTTGGAGGAACTGCACTTGTATGGTGGGAAGGCAAGACACAAGCAGATCTCCAAAAACATGGTAAAATCATTTCAACTTGGAATGAATTTGTTTCTGCCATTAAAAATAAATTTTATCCTTTGGCTTATATGCAACAAGCAATGATGAGTTGGCAAACACTACGTCAATTAAAAGGTCAAAGTGTTCAAAGTTATACTCAGGAATTCCGTAAGAGAGCCTTAACATTAGGCATATCATTGGACTCACCAGAGACATTGTTGAAATACATAGGTGGTCTTCATAGTTATTTGAGGCATACCATACTTATGTTTAATCCAACTAGCTTAGATGATGTATCAGTTCAAGCAACTCATCTAGAAGCCAGAGGTAAAAATGTAACCCAATATGTTGGGAAATCATCCAAACCTATTGAAAGAAAGAGTAAAGGCAAGAAGAAACTGAAATGGAAGGAGACGAAAACAATCATTGTGAAGAAGGATAAACCTTCATGCACTCATTGTAAGAAGGAAGGACACGATGAGGCACACTGCTGGTATTTGCATCCAGAATTGAAGCCTAAGAAATTCGGGATTAAAGAGCGAAAGAATGTTACTGCTATTCAAAAGGACTTGGGATTAGACTCAGGTGACGAGACAACGATTACAGCTACAGGTATAAAAGGTAAAGATTCTAAGGCATCTACAAGTACTTATTCGCATTCTGTTGATAATGATAATGATGAGAGGAAAAGAAATGAGCTATTTCATATTAGAGTCATTTCCAAGCATACTAAAATTGATACTTTATTTGAGAGTGGGTCACAAGTTAATTTGATTTCGGAAGCAATTGTAAAGAAGTTGGGTCTGGAAACAAAGCCTCATGAAAATCTATATCCATTAGGTTGGGTGTGTGATAAAACAAAGCTACAAGTTACGAAACAATGTAAACTTCATTTTGCTATTGGGTCAAAGTTTGTAGACGAGGTTGAGTTAGACATAATCCCATTGGACATATGTGGAATTGTATTAGGAAGTCCATACTTGTATGATAGAAATGATATCTTCTATTGAACTGAAAATAAGTATCAACTCACTAAGGATGGAACTGAATATATTGTAAGGGCTCATAAATTCAAGACAGATGAAAACAATCGTAAATTCAAGTAAGAAATTCTTACTTATGATTGTAAAAGCAAAGGATATTGATAAATTCGATGTATTCCAAGGTTGTAATCCTAAACAGAAAGCACATCTAGTTAAAGTTGTGTCCGATTATGATATTTTGTTTCAAGAGCCTAAAGGGTTTCCACCCAAGCGAGAGATAGAACATGAGATTTATTTGCAGTAAGATGCTCCACTACCTAACATTGGAATGCACAAGTTATTAGCTCTAGAGAATGCAGAGATAAAGAAGCAGGTACAGGAATTGCTCGATCAAGGGTTAATTCGACCAAGCACATCATCGTGCAGATCACCTATTGTGTTAGTGCGAAAGAAAGACGGTTCGTGGAGAATGTGCATAGATTTTAGAGCATTAAATAAAATCACATTAAAGAATCGGTATCCTCTTCCTCGTATTGATGATTTTTTAGATCAGTTAGAAGATGCAATTTACTTTGTAGAAATTCCCATTGTAGATCACATGGTAATGCAATGTACCAAATCAAAACACTTGATCTACTTCAACAAATAATTAGGCAGAAGCTTAATCGAACATGAGCAACATCAACCAAGAACAAATATAACTGAGAATGAGAAGTAATCAACCATAACACAGAAGATATATCACTAGGGAAAGCACCAACCTAAAACCCCAACTCTGTATTATCATACAAGTGGAAATCTTGTTCATGTTACAAAAATAATCAGCTCTCAAGCTATCATGCTCTCTCTGCAATCAAACAATACAGCTCACAGACTCAATAGACATAGAATATATCTTCCTCAAGCCCTCCAAGCCTCCTATTTCCTTGCGTAGTTTTGATTGCGGTCCAATTATATCACATGTGTGAATTGGCCTCATCACACTCACTGTTCCCTCAGGTCCAACTGCACAATCCATAAGGAATAATATTCCTTCTGCGTGCAAGGAATATTCACCAAGGAATATCCTAGCAATTGATAGTACATTGTCCCTCCATCTAATCTCAACTAGGTCTCTGACTGAACTGACATGCATGAGTTATCCATGAGTGAATCTTAAGTTATCTGAAATACAGTAGTTACATGCATGCAAGCATTAACTAATTGAACTCTCATTAATTTAACAATCTGTTAAATTAATCTAACTAGACTTGACTCAGTTAACTGAGCCAACTAATTACAACTCAATATTACAACTCACTCTTATCTCTTTAACTGATGGATAAATTCATCAATTAATAGATAAACTATTGCATGTCCTCACATAGACTTCAAGTTTGTTTTTCCTTAACTAATTAAATCAAGATGAATTAATTAATCAATTTACAAACTACTGTTAATATAAAATTCAAATTTTACTTCCTATGTTTAGTCTAGGGACTAACTAAAATAAGAAGGGATCCCGAAATGCTATTTTTAGAAAATCTATTTTTAGCACTTTCACTTTTCACCCATTGTAGCTAAGATCTCCAATGGTTGAACTACTATTTATAGCCCAGCTATTTATAGCAGTGCTATTTTTAGCATTTCTTGTTGAAAATCTCAACACTCCCTCTCAACAAGAAAGGGATTATTAGTAACCTTGATCATGTCTCTATGGAACTCGAACATGTATTTTGACAATGCCTTTGTCAAAATATCTGCATCCTGCTCCTCGATCAAAACATACTGCAACATCATGATCCTCTTGACCACACAGTCTCATAGATGACAGTAACAGATATCTATATGCTTGGACCTGTCATGAAACATTGGATTCTCAGAGAGTTTTATGCAACTCTGATTATCACAATATATCAGTGTAGGATCCATCATTTGACCAAACAATCCCACTAGAATCTTCCACATCCAAATGGCCTCGCATGTTGCCTGACTTGCAGCCATGTATTCAACCTCTATTGAGCTAAGTGAACCTGATCTATTTTCCTGCTATACCAAGAAACTGCAGCTGAACTAAGGTTGAAGATTCCTCCAGAAGTACTCTTCCTGTCTGATGGACTACCAGCCCAATCCGCATCTGTGAAGCCTTGTAGCTTCACTCCCTCTGTTTGTCTGTACCATAATCCGTACTATATTGTGCCTCTGAGATATCTCAGCACATGCTTCGCTACCTTCCAAAACAGCTTGGTAGGCTGAACCATAGCTTGACTCAGCTGGTTCACCGGAAAGCATAAGTCAGGTCGTGTGTTCACCAAATACATAAGTGAACCCACCAGCGTTCGATAAACAGTAGCAGCTACTACCTCACCTAAAGTAGCATCCACCTTCCTCTAATTCCCAGCTAGAGGAGTCTGCATGGGTTTGCACTTCTCCATGTGAAAGCGCCTGAATATCTCATTGGCATACTTACCTTGAGACACAAATACTTCCCCATCTTTCTACCACATTTCCATGCCTAGAAAGGAGTGCATGAGGCCCATGTCCTTCATCTCAAAATCTCTTGGAAGGTCCTCCTTGCAAGATTTGATCAGCTGATCATCACCTATCAAAATCAGATCATCGACATAAAGTACAATAATCAATGTCTTACCTTCTACCATGATGTGGTAATCGGGTGCTTGCTTCAGCCCATACAGCGCTCCTTTGAGTCAGCAAACATGCGACTCGCAATCGAAGGTCTCAAACCCTTCGAGTTGCTCAATGTATACCTCTTCCTCAATCTTCCCATTGAGGAACATCGTCTTAACATCCATCTGATGGATCTTCCAACCCATCTAAGCCGATAGAGCTAGCATCTATCTAATAGATGACTACCTTGCTATGGAAGCAAAGGTCTCATCGTAGTCAATCCCCTCAACCTGTGAGAAACCTCAGGCAACAAACCTTGCCTTGTGTTCCTAAACACTGCCATCAACTGCCTGCTTTACCTTGTAAAGCCATCGGGAACTAACCACTGACTTGTCTCGAGGTCTAGGGACAACATCCCACGCACTGTTTCGTATGATAGAATCATACTCTTCTACCATTGCATCAACCCAGACTGGTCACTGCACTGCCTCCTGAAAAGAAGAAGGCTAGGTTTCTACACACTCCCCAACGAAGGCCATGTAGCCAGTGTATCTCTCGGGAGATCTCCTCTATTTGCACTGAGAGGATTGCTGCCCCACATTCTCTCTCGCATCTAGCATCAATCTATCAGCATCCTGCGAGCATTTCTACCCGTCTCTAGAATACTCTCCAGGAGTGGTGGTCTCCACTACTGGATCCTCCGCATGTAGTTGATCCACATCATCGGAGGCTCCTCCTCCTTTGGAACTAAAATATCCTCATCTCCATGCAACTTGAGCTCCCTCTCAAGTGACACTCGCATGGCTCTCTACTCGTTGAACTTCAGATCCCTATGCACTACGGTCCTCTGACTGGCAGGCAGAAACACACGATAGTTGTGGGGTGTATCTGTGTACCCCACAAGTATCCCCAACTCAACGATTGGGTCTAGCTTCTTCCTAGCATCTTTGGTCACATGACAAAAAACTGGTGATCCAATGATGCGGAAGTGACTCACATCTGGTCGCTTCCCCGAAAAATCCTCCATAGGTGTCTTCATCCCCAAAATACGATGAGGACTTCTACTCTGAAGGTACACTGCTGTATTGCATGCCTCATGCCACAGATGAAGTGGTAGGCCTTGGTCATGCAAAATCACTCGAGTTTCTCCCACAATAGTTCTATTCTTCCTTTCAGCCACCCCATTCTGTTGTGGGTTATGAGGTGCCCTCAATTCCCGTTTAATTCCTTCTGTTGCACAAAAGTATTTAAACTGCCGGGAAACATACTCTCCACCATTGTCTTTACGCAAGGCTTTTACTTTCTTTCTAGATTCTTTCTCTACCAAGGCTTTAAACTCACAAAGCCTCAAGAATATTTGATCCTTCTTTTGCATAATGTAGATCCAACATCTACGAGAAAAATCATAAAAAAATAACATAGTACCTTTGCTTAGCAGTGGACGCTGTAGAGAATGGTCCACATACATCTAAGTGAACTCGCTCAAGGATTGCTCCAGCTCTACTATCCCGATCCTGAAAGGAAGCTTTCGCATACTTACCTAGGGTGCATCCTTTGCATGTATTTGTTTGCCCCAGTTTTCCCTTGGGTAAGCCAGTATAAATTTTGTTGCATGATCTTCAAGGCCCCGTGATGCAAGTGGCCCAGTCATCTATGCCGCAGCTCGCCAACAACTTGGCTTTGTACCACCTCTACTTTGGAACTCAGTGCAGCACAGTCATCTACCTCTAGCTTGTGGAGATTCTTTACTTGAATCCCAATTCGCTTGGTCTGTTCGATGCCGATATGCCTCAGGAAAACTTTTCCTTTACTAAAGACTACATCATAGCCTTTATCTTCTAGCATAACAACAGACACAAGATTCTTTTTCAAACCTGGTACATACTTAACAGCAGATAGGGCGAGAGGAGCATCATGCTCCCTCTGAAACACAATTGTACCTTCACCTGAGACACAGTACTTTCCATCATCGCCCATCTCGATCCGCATCTGGAGATCCTTCTCCTCCAATGTACTGAAAATATTCTTATCACCCGACATGTGGAAAGAAGCTCCACTGTCCAGGTACCAAACACATCCCACCATGGATGAAACCATGCATGTGATAAGCGAGAAATCCAGCTCAAACTGTGAAGCTAATGCATCACCATCAGATCCCTTGGAGGAACCCTTCTTGGATTTCTTCTGTGGACAATTCATAGCATAATGGCCCGCTTCATGACAGTGAAAGCATCGCACCTTCAACTTGTCAACCTTCTTCCCACCATGAGAATATTTGGATTGGGACGCCTTCCATTTCCCTTTCTTAGCTTTACTCACCAAAGCTATATTTTCTTCATCATCTTGTTTTGATGAAGATCCATCCCTGGTGCTTCGCCTTATCTCCTCCTACATCAAA
>APFE030743503.1:3574-30934 GCA_000404065.3 Pinus taeda
TATTATAGATAAAATGAAAATTTTAAAAAGTCATTACGATCTATAAAGAAATTTACATCTTATATGTGTTATGAAGACATTTAAGTCAAAATGTGGCCATCTTTTAGAAACTAATGATAAATATTTTCGTTTTATCATTTAAATTTCTCATTAGCAGATATTGAATTATATTGAATTGGTTTTTTATGTTTTATTTTTAATAGAGTTTCTTAATATTATAAGCTAGATATTTCTATTGTTGTGCAGGGACCGTTTGATGAAGGCATGACCCCGCATAAACCAGGATCTTTATACACTGTGCATTTAAGAATGCATTTCCTTCACTTCCCCAATAAACTAAATCTGGCAATCTCAACTCATCCAATCAGAATCTCATAGGATTTAGAAATCTATCTCATAATCAAATTCTCACGATAGTCAAACTCCAAAATCCATTAAATTACCTCTGCCCCTACATGATAACTCACCTTAAATCGAGTCCTTGTATTCAGTCTCGAACCTATGGCCATTTATCACCTCTCAACAACCATCTGGATGCGCGTTTCTAGAGGAAAACTCCAAACTAGAGCCCATTTAACTCATCTTTCAGGCGGCGATTTCGCTGGACCAATATAATTCATGCAACACAAATTATATGCGCACAACGATTCTCACATGCAACAATTATACCCAGCCTTTATCGTGGTTATGGTGCGCACTCCATACAATTCTCACGTTCCATACAATTCACAGATTTAACAATGATTAAATACAGTATTTGTTTCATAATTATTACACCAGTTGTTGTCATACAAACCATCAAACCGGCTTTCCACGCGCATCAATGTGTGGCACTTCCTCTCAGAACACGAGCACAACCTTTTTTCCCAGCTAAATGGCGTAACATACATGCATAATTAATAAAGATCGGCGCACCCGTTGCTGCTTTGAGCCACCATGCAAATAGTTAGAAGAATATTGGAATCCACACGCTCCTCTGCTCTGGAATTAAACATTGTTTATACATATATATGCAACCACGCTCCGCTTTTCCATGCACCCAGGTTTATAATCATGCATTACGCTGCCCAACGTTTTACAGCTCATTCATTCTTCTAATCACAATGGCTAATTAGATGGGAAATCTCACGCGGTGCTCTTCATTCTTCTGATCACAATCATGCATGTAAACGTAAAACACCCTTTAGTTGCTGGAGAAATGTCCTATTCGAACTGATCAGTTGTTGGAAAGGGAACTTGGGTGGACATTATGAAACAGTGCCACCATAAGACTTGGCTGTGGATACTTAGCATCACGCCTGAATGCACCTCAGTTTAGGTGTAACTAACCATGAATATTTTAGATCCTCACTCTGCATAAAAGTACATGACCGACAACGCTCCAATACTCACTAACCTCGGACGAAGAATAGACAGGTAATTAAAGGTTTTTTTATAAACAGCGCAATCACTATTCAGCGCTCCAACATCCAGTTAACAACTAATTGAATACATACATATAATTGAACAGGCATCGCTTACTCATGAAATCATGGAGAGAAAATTATCATAATTCTTTTTGGCACACCTCTCCCTCTCTGATGAGAGCTTTAGCTGCTTCATTCATTTATAATAATAATGGATATGTACATAAAGGATAGATCAGACCTTATCTCATAGAAAAAGCAAGATTTTTCCTTTTTTACACAATGACTTAAAGCTGGAAGCTTTATTCCCTATTTTTTTTATCCTAATTTTAACTAAAAAGCACATAAACTCTATCCCCATTTTATTCCATATTTACAAATGAGGATGTTCTAGATGCTCCCGCATCATACACCCAACCCTAAAATTAATCATGATCCCCTGATCATGTGTTGGGATCTGTGTATACCTGGATCCCACACCTTGTGCTGCAAGTTTCCATTTGCCGTTGCTTTCTTCTGTTGTTCTTCTCTAGGTCTCCACACCTTATGCTGCATCGCTCCACTAGCTGCACTCTTGCAATCTTCTGTTGTCTTCCTTTTGCTGCTTCTCCTTTGTTTCACTCATGCTGGTCTCTTCCAAGATTCCTTCATCATTATCTGCCTCATCGCTTCAATTTCTTTGTCTAATAGACTTTCTTCAACATCTTCATTTAGACCTGTATTCACAAAACAATTGTTAGAATAAAAATCATAAGGCATAAGTGCATTTTCTGCTGCTATCACTGTTGTCTCAGCTGTCACTATGGATGTTGCTGCTGTTGTCGGCATAGATGTTGCTACCTCCCAAAATTCCTGTCCCTCTACAACATGCTTTGGCTCATCATCTGCAACTTTTCCCTCTGGTTCATTGCACTGGCCTCTTTCTTCTGCAATCTCCCTGTCATACTTTGGATTCTCCAACCGTTATTCTAACAATGCGATTTCTCTATAGCATCGTTGAAGCATATTATCATCACCTGCATTCATACATAAACTTTCAGTATCAACTGTTACCTCCCTTATCTGTGCTTCAAACTGATTCTTTTCCTCAACATCCACAAGAACTTTCTCTTGTGCTGTAATAGTTTCACAAGATGGCAAATCCTCCTCAGTACCTGTAATCACATCACAATTTTCAGCTATACAAACACAAGAGTTTACATTATCCAGTTGATCTGGATCTATCCAATAACTCAAGAAATCAACAATAATCTCCTTTTCCTATGTTTCATCAATGGAAACCTCCTCTTTCAACTCTGCTGCTTTGAGTTCTTCCTGTTTCAAGTGTTCATCCATCATCTGCTTAAACTTCTTCAGCTCCTCTTGTAACTGCATGCTTATCTGTAAATCTCTTTTCTGTTGTAGCCTCTGCCACTTCACTCTCTTCCTTAGCACTAAACCATGTCTCTGGTCCTTCACATTTTCCTGCAACAACTCCATCAATAGCTCAAGATTAGCTGCTATCTCAGATTTCTCTTTTTCATACTCTTCCTGAGTCAACGGTTGTCTTCTGCCATTCGCCTTGGCATATTTCTCCTCCTTTCTTCTATGGCCTCTTTCTGAACCTTTGCTTTCTCCTTTATGACTTTTAGTATTCATCTCCTTTGCCATGAGTTTCTCCCCTATGAGTTGCATGAAGCCTCTGCTACAGAAAACTCTTTTGCTGCCACTTACCTCACCAATCCTTCCCTCCGGATCTGGTCTTGTGGTAATCATTGGTTCTCTGCTGGCACCTTTTGAGCATCCTCTACTGCTCCTGTAGGCTTCTCCCATCTGCAACTTTATTCAACCTTCGTTGAATTTTTACGTTCTGCCACATTCACTTCTCCTTCTTCCCGCTAAGATTTCTTCACTCTTCCTGTAAATCAATATTCATCAGTCCCAAAAATCATCACATGCAATTAACAAAAAACACTTGAACCTTCAAAAAGAGTTTCTCCGGCTCTGATACCACCTGATGCAGGTCACAACCCGCAAAATCCAAAATCTTTAAACTCTGTCTATGCATATAACCATGCATTGCAATCGCTGCCATACTAAGTTTCCAATCTGACCAATTCATACATTTCCCAATAGCAGAAGTTATCTTTCTATTTATGGTTATGAAACCATTTCACAATCTCTCTATATGAAAGTTTACTCCTTCATGGCAAATTCATAACCTTAAATCTTCAATCAAACCCAATGAAATAAATCATTCACTATTTAATGACAAAGTCCAATTTTGTTTTCCCCAATCCCAAATTAAATTCACACAGTTCAACTTCTAATTTCAGAATTTAACAACCAATACATATAGCCCCAATCAACATATATGTAATCTGAAACAATGACTTACAACCTTTTGTTGGCCAGATCTTCAATGTTCATGGCCCTTACAATTTTCCAGAGGACTTACAACGTTGGTTGCCCAATCTATTCTCTACCACACTCTCTCACACTCTCTCAGATTTTCAATGCCTTGGTGTCTACATAATTTATAAAACTTAGCATGATCTAGAATGAATCAACTAAAAGCTCTAAAACTCTACATGCAATGCATACATATAGTAAAAATCATCTCCTCAGCTTTATTCCATCTTTTTCCCTGCTCTAAAATAGAAAATCTTTCCTTATCACTTAATGGTCCACATCCATTCCTTTTATGCCTAAAAGCTCTCCTAGTTTTATTTATTTATTTTGAGAATATCTACTTAAAAGCCTAAATATTAAAGTTACTTGGAATTTAGGAAACTAATTCCACAATTGCATGACCCGTATGTCTATTATTTATAATAATTTCCCTTTGGGCTGAATGCTCCCGCATCACCGATAGTAGTTGTTATAGTACTAGTTCCACATAATCATCAAAACATGACAAAAAAACATTCATAATTAAAACATAAATAAATCATTATAAGTTATATAAGTTATTCAAATATGTCCAAAATGGGCTCATATATTGATTGGGCTTACAATTGTCCAACACTAGCCTTTATGATGACAATTTGACAAGACATCATGTCCAAAGTACCTCAAGATCTCATTTGGAAAACAAGACAAAATTAACAAGAAAAAATTCTATCTCATACTATCCAACATGACAGATATCACATCAGACCAACCCTAATAAATATAGACTGGAGCAACTATCACCAAAGTTCATTGCTACCTACACAAGAATAGAGAATGTATGTGTGAGCCATAACTGCATATGTGTTCATCAATGCAACCTGTTCAAAGCAATAACTGACACCACCACACAAGATTCAAGAATTAAACACATGATTCAGAAACTAAACACAAGAAAACACATAGGAAAGCACAAGTATCAACCATAAGAGTTTATCAACCATTGGATGACATCTAAACCAATCCACAACACACATTTGAATTTGGAAAAAAATTTCATGTCAATCCTCTCTTCCAATCAAATTCAACAACAAAAATCTATAAAACCACCTCACAATTGTTTTTTAAACTTTCATTCTACTCATCTTCACAACTGGATTCACTCCATCATATAGTGTGCAGATTGTAATCAGGTTTGAATAATTCAAGTATTTTATTGCCCTTTGCATGTCCACAAAACATTTTTTTGTCTCGATTCCGATCACTTTTGCCTGTCTGGAAAATTCCACAGAACTTTATTTGGTTTCTTTTAGGTTATTATAGATCAAATGAAAATTTTAAAAGGTTATTAGGACTGATAAAAGAAATTTACATCTTATATGTGACATGAAGAGATTTAAGTCGACATGTGGCCATGTTTTAGAAATTAGTGATAAATATTTTCATTTTTTCATTTAAATTTGTCATTAACAGATATTGAATTATATTGAATTGGTTTGTATGTTTTTTTTTTTAAATATAGTTTCTTAATATTATAAGGGAGATATTTCTATTGTTGCACAGGGACCGATAGTAGTTGTTCTAGTACTCGTTCCACACAGTCATCAAAACATGACAAAAAAACATTCATAATTAAAACACAAATAGATAATATTAAGCTATATAAGTTATTCAAATACGTCCAAAATGGGCTCATATACTAATATGGCTTACAATTGTCCAACACTAGCCTTTACTATCACAATTTGAGAAAACATCATGTCCCAAGTACCTCAAGATATCATTTAGAAAACAAGACAAAATTAACGAGCAAAACTTCCATCCCATGTTGTCCAACATGACAGATATCACATGAGACCAACCCCAATAAATATAAACTAGAGCAACTATGATGAAAGTTCATTGCTACCCACACAAGAATAAAGAATGTATGTGTCAACCATAACTGCATATATGTTTATCAATTCAACCTGTTCAAAGCAATAACTGACACCAACACATAAGATTCAGGAATTAAACACATGATTCAGAAATTAGACACAAGAAAACACAAATAAAAACACAAGTATCAATCATAAGAGTTTATCAACCATTGGATGACATCTAAATAATTCCACAACAAACATTTCAACTTGGAAAAAAAATCCATGTCAATCCTCTCTTCCAATCAAATTCAACAACAAAAATCTATTAAATCACCTCACAATTGTTTTTTAAACTCTCATTCTACTCATATTCCCAACTCGATTCATTCCATCATATACTATTTAGATTGTAATCAGGTTTGAATAATTCAAGTATTTTATTGCCGTTTGCATGTCCGGAAAATTCCACAGAACATTTTTTTGCCTAGATCCGACCACTTTTTCCTATCTGGAAAATCCCATAGAACTTCGTTTGGTTTCTTTTAGGTTATTATAGATAAAATGAAAATTTTAAAAGATCATTAGGATTGGTTAAAGAAATTTGCATCTTATATGTGATATGAAGACATTTAAGTCGACATGTGGCCATCTTTTAGAAATTAATGATAAATATTTTCATTTTATCATTTAAACTTGGCATTAGCAGATATTGAATTATATTGAATTGGTTTTTTATGTTTTATTTTTAATAGAGTTTCTTAATATTATAAGCGAGATATTTCTATTGTTGTGCAGGGACTGATAGTAGTTGTTATAGTACTAGTTCCACACAGTCATCAAAACATGACAAAAAAACATTCATAATTAAAACATAAATAGATAATTTTAAGTTATATAAGTTATTCAAATATGTCCAAAATGGGCTCATATATTGATTGAGCTTACAATTGTCCAACACTAGCCTTTATGATCACAATTCGACAAGACATCATGTCCCATGTGCCTCAAGATCTCATTTAGAAAACAAGACAAAATTAACAAGCAAAACTTCCATCCCATACTATCCAACATGATAGGTATCACATCAGACAAACCCCAATAAATGTAAACTAGAGCAACTATGACCAAAGTTCATTGCTACCTGCACAAGAATAGAGAATGTATGCTTCATCCATTACTGCATATATGTTCATCAATGCAACCTATTCAAAGCAATAAATGACACCAACACATAAGATTCAATAATTAAACACATGACTCAGAAATTAAACATAGGAAAACACAAAGGAAAGCACAAGTATCTACCATAAGAGTTTATCAACCATTCGATGACATCTAAATCAATCCACAACACATTTGAATTTGGAAAAAATAAATCCATGTCAATCCTCTCTTTCAATCAAATTCAACAACAAAAATCTATAAAATTACCTCACAATTGTTTGTTAAACTTTCATTCTACTCATCTTCCCAACTAGATTAACTCCATCAGATATTGTGTAGATCGTAATCAGGTTTGAATAATTCAAGTATTTTATTTCTGGTTTTTTAAATCTTCCATTAATTTAGAGTATAAATTTCAATTTGTTTCCTTTATTTGTTTCTATTATTTTTAATCTTCCAAATCTTCAATTAATTTACCATATGAAAATATTGTGTGTGCAATTTAGCTTTTGTGTGTGAAATTTGACCACTCCACTTTTGCCTATCCTGAAAATTCCATAGAACTTTGTTTGGTTTCTTTTAGGTTATTATAGATAAAATGAAAATTTTAAAAAGTCATTAGGATCGGTAAAAGAAATTTACATGTTATATGTGATATGAAGACTGAAGTCGAAATGTGGCCATCTTTTAGAAATTACTGATAAATCTTTTCGTTTTATCATTTAAATTTCTTACTAATAGATACTGAATTATATTGAATTGGTGTTTTATGTTTTATTTTTAATAGATTTTCTTAATATTATAATGGAGATATTTCTATTGTTGTGCAGGGACCAATAGTAGTTGTTATAGTACTCATTCCACACCGTCATCAAAACAAGACAAAAAAACATTCATAATTAAAACATAAGTAGATCATATATATAAGTTATTCAAATATGTCCAAAATGAGCTCATATATTGATTGGGCTTACAATTTTCCAACACTAGCCTTTATGATCACAATTTGACGAGAAATCATGTCCCAAGTACCTCAAGATCTCATTTAGAAAACAAGACAAAATTAACAAGCAAAACTTTCATCCCATACTATCCAACATGACAGATATCACATCAGACCAACCCCAATAAATATAAACTAGATCAACTATGACCAAATTTCATTACTACCTACACAAGAATAGAGAATGTATGTGTCAGCCATAACTGCATATATGGTCATCAATGCAACCCATTCAAAGCAATAAATGACACAAATACACAAGATTTGGGAATTAAACACATGATTCAGAAATTAAACACAATAAATCACAAAGAAAATCACAAGTATCAACCATAAGAGTTTATATACCATTGGATGACATCTAAATCAATCCACAACACACTCTTGAAATTGGAAAAAACATCCATGTCAATGCTCTCTTCCAATCAAATTCAACAACAAAAATCTATAAAACCACCTCACAATTGTTTTTTAAACTTTCATTCTACTCATCTTCCCAATTGGATTCACTCCATTAGATACTGTGTAGATTGTAATAAGGTTTGAAAAATTCAAGTATTTTATTGTCTTTTGCATGTCTGGAAAATTCCACAGAACATTTTTTTGCCTGGATTTCGACCACATTTTCCTGTCTGGAAAATTCCACAGAGCCTTGTTTGGTTTCTTTTAGGTTATTATAGATAAAATGAAAATTTTAAAAGCTCATTAGGATTGGTAAAAGAAATTTACATCTTATATGTGATATGAAGACATTTAAGTCAACATGTGGCAATCTTTTAGAAATTAATGATAAATATTTTCATTTTATCATTTAAATTTGTCATTAACAAATATTGAAAATTATTGACTTGGTTTTTTATGTTTTATTTTTAATAAAGTTTCTTAATATTATAAGGGAGATATTCCTATTGTTGTGCAGGGACTGATAGTAGTTGTTATAGTACTCGTTCCACACGGTCATCAAAACATGTAATTAAAATATAAATAGATAATATTAAGTTATATAAGTTATTCAAATATGTCCAAAATGGGCTCATATACTGATTGGGCTTACAATTGTCCAACACTAGCCTTTACTATCATAATTTGACAAGACATCATGTCCCAAGTACTTGAAGATCTCATTTAGAAAACAAGAAAAAATTAAAAAGCAAAATTTCCATCCCATACTATCCAACATGACACATATCACATTAGACCAACCCCAATAAATATAAACTGGAGCAACTATGACCAAAGTTCATTGCTACCTACACAAGAATAGAGAATGTATGTGTCAGCCACAACTGCATATATGTTCATCAATCCAACCTATTCAAAGCAATAAATGACACCAACACACAAGATTCAAGAATGCAACACATGATTCAGAAATTAAACACAAGAAAACCCAAAGGAAAGCACGAGTATCAACCATAAGAGTTTATCAACCATTGGGTGACATCTAAATCAATCCACAACACACATTTGAATTTGGAAAAAAAAAATCCCTGTCAATCATCTCTTCCAATCAAATTCAACAACAAAAATCTATAAAACCACCTCACAATTGTTTGTTAAACTTTCATTTTGCTCATCTTCCCAACTCGATTCACTCCATCAGACATTGTGTAGATTGTTATCAGGCTTGAATACTTGAAGTATTTTATTTTTGGTTTTTTAAATCTTCCATTAATTTAGAGTATAAACTTCAATTTGTTTCCTTTATTTCTTTCTATTATTTTTTATCTTCTAATTCTTTAATTAATTTACCATATGAAAAAATTGTGTGTGCAATTTAGCTTTTGTGTGTGAAATTGCAGACAAAAAGCCACAGCATCTAAGTCAACATAGAACAAATTAATGATTCCCAACATGCAATTTATCTTATGTCTGTGAAATTTGGATTATGTGTCATTGAAATGTTATACAAAAAATAATCCATCACATTCCGTCTTTGGTTACCTAAGAGGAAAATGAGGGTTTCTGAAGAGAGATCTCTATCAAAGAAGTGGAAGAGGTTGTAAATTATATGCCTGAGAACAAGGCTCCTAGACCAAACATCTTCACTACTAAATTTTTTTAGGCCTACTATTCAACAATCAAATATGATATCTAGCAAGGAATGTATTAATCAAGGAGATTGAAAACCATCATGGAAGCTCTTGATGATGCCTTCTACACTTTAGTTATCGAAAAACACAAATTCAAGGACCCTCGTGGATTTTTCTTATTTTTCCATGAAATGTGATCTACAAAGTCTTCACCAAAATAATAGTGAGTTGCTTCAAACTTATCGTACTTCTACTCATTTCAATGGAACAATCTAGTTATGTGCAAGGGAAATGAATTCTAGATGGTATCATTATTTCAAATGAAACCATTCACACTTTAAAATACTCCAAGAAACCTAGCATTATTCTAAAACTTGATCCTTTATAGGAATTTGATAAACTCAATTAGAGATATTTCTTTAGCATTGTCCATGCTTTTGGCTTCAACCATAAATGGATCTCTTAGATCAAGAGCCTTATCTCTTTACCCTTCTTCTCTGTTTTCTAAAAGTGGGTCACATTATGCACCCTTTTGAACGTCTTGTTTGATTTAGCAAGGAGATTTAGTGTCACCTTTTCTCTTTATAGTAGAAAAGAGTCTTGGTCGAGCATCCAAAGTGAAAATTGAGGAGAAAAGAGACAAAAGGATTGTATTTTTTTGTTGACGATCTTTGTCTGATCTCCCTCCATCACACCAATAAATAGAGCTAAACCTTAGATTTTTTTCATATGTCATTGGTTGTAAAAAATCATATTGCAAATTTCTAGGCCTGATCATTCCTGCTTGTTTCATGATTAGCAAATTTCTAGCAAAATACTTGAGAGCTATATTTGTGGATATTTCCCTTGAACTCAATTTATGGGAGGATCTCACCATCAAATTCAACAACAAATTTTGAACCTCCCAATCACTAAACTTGGTAGGAGGACTTTTCAGCCTTAAGTCGGTTTTATAAGATTCTCATATATTTACACTTTTCTTTGATGTATCCCTCCTCCATCCTTAATTAAACAAAAATCCTATAGTGGTATTTTCTGTGGGGAAGAGAAAAATTAGAAAAGAAATAGGAACTTGTAGTCTAAGCTAAGATTTGTAGATACAAATTGGGTAGCTCATAAGAATTCCCTTGTCCTAAGAAATCTCCTCCATTTGGAATCTAGGAAAAAAAGGGATGTATTTGATACAAATACACTGCTTCACGGAAATTTGTGATAGAAAAGAAAAAAAAAAAAAAAAAAACCCATTCTTTGGGAGGACTTATGGAAACAACACCAAAAATTCCAAGACCAAAATGACTTAAGGGATTTGCAACTCTACATGACTTCCCAAAGGCTTCACAAATTCGAAGACTATTGGGATCCATCTAACTCATACTAAACATGGAGACAATGGTTAAGTTCAAGGGAATGGGACTCCAATGTAAGGGAGGAGATTCGGTCAAATTTTTCATGGAAGCTTCAAAAAAGGCTCATCCTCATATCCATCGCAGCTAATAATTTAATCATGCCAATAGAGATAAAACCATAGCATTAGAGAAAAAACCATAGCATTTGAGTCAAGAGAGACAAAAAATTAGTCATGCCAAAGAAAGACAATAGAGACAAGAATAACAAAGAATCTGAGTCAAAACACATAGGCGTGATCATTCCTTATTCATGCCTGTCATGCCTCAAAGAAAAAATGAATAAATTCAAAATCGCTTGTAAGTTTTTGGTCTATTTTAAAAGGAAACTGTAGTATGCTATTTTTCAATTAGTTGAGACACAAATGTAAAATCAACACAAGGTAGTTAAAATGGAGGATATCAAGACTAGGACATCCTTGACATGCCTATAGGAGCTAAGTCTATAAGCTTTTGCATGTTACCATAATGAAACAATGTTAAGGAAGGGGAGTAAGGGACTTCAATGCAAAGCTAGCTCATCCAAGTGATAGCTTAAGAAATGATTTGAGTAGGATGATGAGATCATGTGCCATGATAGGAAATATAGGATTCATTCTCTTTAAAACCTAAACCATCACAAAAGATGTAGGTTCATTACCTTTATGAAATGAATGTGGGCTCAACATAGGCACTTCATTCTCTATCAAATTATACCCTTCCCTACAAGCGCCACAACACATCACTAGAAAAATGCCATCAGAATGTTTGTGAACTTCCACTATAGATTCTATATGGAAAGAAATGATGTGGTGGCTAACATCAAGTAGGTTGTAAAGCGAAAAACACAGTGACTCTCCAAGGAATATCTAAAGGTAAATTCTAATGAATAGGCCATAGACACTAGTTATTTAAGAACCAAAGACAACAAGATTTTTAACTTATTCAGTTGAACAAGACATTTTTTTGCTCAAGCAGAGGAGAACAAAGGTAGCCAACACCAATCCATAATGTAAAAGTAAAATGCGATGGACTAGAAATTTATGTGTTATGAAAAGAAGTTTTTAATATTGATATCACAATCACGATCTATTCAAAACCTAAAACAACACGATTGAAGAAATAAACCAAGTCTCAACATTTATAAGTACTCCCTTCCAACTTCTATAAGTAATTCATCACATCTCACTCGATGATGATAATGATACTTAAATTGATAAACATTATTAGCAGACACCATGGAAATGGCCAAGTTAAATATCCATGTTTAACTTTTAAGAAAGGAAATGGAAACCTCCTCACACATGTTAATTATTCCATTTTTCCTTATGAATAGGAAAATGAAGTATAATATAGGCGTATAGATACTTAAAAAAACCTTCCAAGATTCTTGTGAAGCATAAATTTAAATGAATCAATATCTCAAAATTTATAATTCCTTGTCTAAACCAACTGTTGTAGCAACTACAACCACCCTCCAAAATTTTTCCTTTAGCTTAGTTTTGGAGCCTCCATACCAACCTTTCATAGTAGCATGTCTTACTTCATCAAGTACACAAGTTTCAGTGCTTTTCTTGTAGAAAGGAAACTTGTCTAATAGAGCTTGATGCATTCCCCTCATAGGTAGTTTCTCTGGACTTGGTCCAACTGCAGGCTAAGTAGCTCCTTCAAGAAACTACACAATTATGGAGGGAAACCAGTTTTCCCTCCAAAAATTGCACAACTCAATCTGGCAGCCTACTGGGCTCCAGAATTGTGCAATTTTGCTAGTTAGGCTTCATTGAGAAAATTGCATAGTTCTTCCCAACAGGGCTGCTTGACCCAGGAATTGTGCAATCCTAGGCAGCAGTTAGATGCTCTACCCAAAAATTGTGCAAATCTCTTGGGTAGCTAGCCCAGCTCCCATCCAGAAATGCGCATTTTCTCCTAGCAGTTGAGTAGCCTCTTGCATGTGCACTTGGGTTGACTAGTTCCACTTGGGACCATGCAAACATGACATGCATGCATGGCTTGCTTTTTCCTTGAATACCAAAAGGAAACATGCAAAACTCATCCCTTGATTTAGGGAGTTATTTTTAGCACTTGGAGGTTACATGCAAAGATCATTTAATATCTTTCCTTCAAGTGTTGCTTTTTCCTAGATTTGTGGCATGTGCATCATGAGCCCAAACTTATTTATTCGATGTGTCAGAGCTCATTCTTTCACATCAATCTTGCAGCTCTAACATCCCAGAGCACACTCAGGACTCTACGACACATCCGTCTCAACTATTCATGGGTAAGTGGTCTGAACTAGTCTTCTTCAAAATTTCAGTCGAGTTTTATGTTTTCACTTGTGAGAGTGTTATTTACTTGATTTCTTTGAATGCTTGATGTCATTCGCATGGATAATATAATTTACTAGCACTATTTCAGTTTTTCTTGCTATCTCACTATTGTCACATGCATGAAACACTTTTTCAGATGAGTTATCACATGACTATCCGATCATTTTTTCACCCTGGTCTACAAGATAATATTCGATTAGGATCCATCCTGCATGTCGAAGGCAACAATGGAGGCACTGATAGACATAGCTAATTGCTATGCCTCACCGTCTGCACCTTCATACAAATTTATAGTGCAAAGAAGCATCTCCATGTTCAAATGAATTTTTCCTTGGACATACTCATCATTCAGGAAGTAGCATATCACATCTCAGCAGGATTGACAGCTAGATTGCACCAGAAGAAGAAGGCACCTTGGCCCACTCTTCCATTGCGGATTGGGTTATATGAGATCCGAATTTTCAAGCATCTAGATGTCGAACTAGCACAGATGAATAGGTACCCATTCTATCTCTGAAGTTACAGTATGTATGACCGAAAATCTCTTGTGAAAGATCACTACACGAGAGTATAATTCAACTAGATCCATGAGGCATTTCATTAAGTGGAGGAGGACCCATGGAGATATTGCTATAGTTTCTCCAAACCCAATGAACAGGTCGGCTTCGCTTTTGAGTGGTTAGTGAAGCAACATAAAGGAGCATCCAAGAGAGCCCCAGAAGCAGCAAAAGTAGTAGAGGTGAACATACGAGTGCATGATAAGGGCAAGAGAAATATTGACAATCACATGGAGGAAGAGAAAAATTGCAAGTTCCTAGCAGATCCACTTATAGAGAGAGAAACTATGGCTATAGAGGTGAAGAGGAAACAACACGATAAGTGAATTACGTAAAGGCAGAGGGAGAAATGGAGGATGGAAGAGACGAAGAAGGAGTTTCATGAGTTGAAGTAGAAACTCCTAAAGGAACAAGAGCTGCACAAATAGGAGAGAGAAGCATAGCAACAACAAGTACAATAGGGGGCACAACATTTACAAACAAATGAAATGATTCCCATATAGGTAGTGGACTCATCAGAATCATTGGCATCAGGCAAATACGGTGAACCATCACAGGTGTAAGACTTCCTTCATGAGATAGGGCAAGCACTTCAACAGTTGGATATGGATATGGAGCAACAAGAATTGGAATAAGACATCAACCTCATGCCTCATCACCAATAGGTCAACTTACCCACTTCACCACATCCAAAATATTAGCAACTCTCAAGTGACCAAGAAGGCACTGAGATCCTTGGAGATTAGCTGGAAGGAGAGATGCATAACATCTCATTTGACGAGTCTCAACATAGAGTTGTGCAGTCTCATAAAGTGTCAACTCCAAATGATCATACATACCATCTGAAAGTTGAGGAATGAGTAATCATGTCTGATGTGCGCAAACATCCAGTAGCCTTGGTGAATGCTTCCAAAGTTTAATATGAATCCCCTAGCTCAAGTGTTTGTTTTCTGATTCGTGAGAATGAGTGAATGGCCAAGGACCTATACATGACCAAGGAAGGAGGAAAGTTGGTTACAACATCCAACCGAGAAGAACTGAATAAGAAAATACTAGATGAAGTGTTGTCCCTTGACATAGTCATGCAGGCATTATATTCCAATTTTGGTACCATGCATAAGATAGTCATCCATCTCAATGGATGGTAGCAATGATGTCTTAGAAGAGCACATATATTGGTGAACATGCTTGCTATTATTGATTACATTCAAACATGGACAATGAGATGCTGCCTCACTTGCCTAAGATGATGAAGCCCAGAGTGATAGAGCTGAAGGCACCTGTCCAGAGTAAGATTTGGAAGTATTGAAGAGCTCCTACAGCTCATCAAAAATATATAGGCTTCCCATGTATGTGTGGTAAAGAGTATGGATGTTGTGGTGCATGCACATGTGATTCCATCTATTGGGACTCTCACCCAAGTGAAGACAAAGGCATAGCTCTAACTAGAGCTTGAATTGTACTTTGATGAGTTGATGTACATTACCACCATCCTAGACTTGTCCATCAGTGCAGACATCATGCACAAGTATGTAGCTGGTTTGGTTGCATTGAAGACAATGAAGCACATACTTTCAGATAAGTTAGACAAAGGAGCATGAGGAGTGTACACGAATTCTATGGAGGCAAGAGTCAAGTTCTAGAAAGATGTCACCTTGGGGTGCACAGACACAATCACGGGCCACTAGTATTGGCATCAATACGCGACTGTCAACCACAATGGAGATGTCAAACAGTTGGTCTTCCAGTAGTTGTCTGAGTCATAGTGATGCCTAGCATGGCTTACTCAAGCCATTTTGTCTCACATGGATACATGTGCAACGTCTTGTCAAGTGTAAGTTCAAGTGTCGATAGTTGGATGTAACACTCATAGAGTAGATGAAGAGTCATGGGAGTAGATGAGTTTTCACAAAAGGGAATGTCAAGGGTCACCCCCCTTTGCTATAAATAGTCCCTCATAACTCATTGTAAAGGGTTTCAGTTAGCTCAGCTTCCGAGAAGACTATCTTGGAGGGAGCTTGGATAGTATTACCATACAACCCACTGCTGGAGCTCTTTGGAGGAGCAAGCGATTGTGGCTATAATGTTATGCTATTGGAACTAGTGGTTGGACATGGATGTATTGTGTTCCTGGAACTTACACTTCTTAATATAACAAGATCCAGTACGTTTCATGCATATGTTGTATTCTATTCTATGCTATCTAGTTTACTCTAAATGATATATGTATGTGTTTTCTTATGCATGCATGTATAACTTTCTATGTATGTATGTATGAATCTTTCTAAAATGTGTTGTGGGTTTAACCATCACTTTCAATTGCTAGCTAACCTGCCTTCCATATTGTGATGCATCATTGTTCATGTGTTCCCTTCTTAACTCCACGCGATCACAAGTTTCCAAGGTGTGCACTCATCTCAACCCCTGTGTGTTAGAACCTTTCATGCATCTTCCTTGGTTCACTGCATATGTCACACCCTTGCTACCAACAGAGTTATCTTACTTGTCTATTTGAAAAATCACGGTCAAGGCATTACCATACAACCCACTGCTGGAACTCCTACACCGAATGTTCTAAGGTCTAATTGGGACTTCTTACTAGGGAGATCACCTAACATGTTGGTGGGTCCAACAAAATGAACATTTCTAGCGCTAGAAGGAGGGCGAGATGACAAGCTGATCATCCTATTTTGAACCTTTAGATATCTATCATGTATTCTTGCACTCTTCTCCCTTCATGATTTTTTTTTAATCACGAAGATGTTACCATCACAAGGGAGTTATTTGATCTCTTGTCCACTTATACATATGATAGTGAAGGAAAAGTGGCCTAGCCTAAGTTCTTACATGACTTTCTTTCCATGCTTCATGAGGAAGATGGATGTTCTGACGAACATACCAACTTACTGCTTGCATACACATTTCGCGAGGCTCTACATCGATGGTTTTGTAGCCTACCGCATGGAAACGTGCGCTCACTTGAGAACTTTTGTGATCTCATTGAAGACACTTTCTATCATTTTGAGTCAGACCATCTAGACCAAAAATTGTTACAACAATGGAAGGCTCCGCATGAGTCAACTATGGATTTTTGGTATTGCTTCTATGATTTGTAGTTTTAGGCTACGAAGAGCCCAATGAATTTTTTTTTTTTATCTTTGGGATTGATTTGAATATGTGTTAAGAAATCTACTAGTCCTAAGAAGAAGTTTGAAATCAAGCCTCACTCAGTATTCTTCAGTGATGGAGTTGCACAATCATAGACGGATGACGTGACTATCACAAGTGACTATCTGCCATCCCCTTATCAAACATCTCCACCACTACAGAATGATGTTGAATATCATGCTCACATACCTATTCAGCTGTCACATCCTCCCAATGTCACTTCACTTAATTTTTGCACAGATTTGGTTGTGAGTCCATCGAGTCTTCATATACATTTTTTTCCACAACCTCCATCTTTGTACTTAGCTAATCCTCTGGATCATATTGTCTTATGTTCTTCCAGTCCAGAATCTACACTTGTTGTGAACGAGGAGCAAGCCACTGACAAATTTGGTGTTGCACAACCACTATGCACTATCATTCATGAAGAGTATGATTGGGAGCTTGAGCATCAACACTCGACGAAGGATGACTCCCTTCCATCCGAGCCTCCTCTCTTCTTTCTTGATATCTTTGGTGAACCTGCCATCCATGATTTCACATATGTATCTTCATTAACGGATGCACCCATTGTTTATCACTAATTAGACACACCAGATGTAATTCTATCATATGACAATGGAGAGGATAAGTTATTCATTGAAAATCCACTTGATTTTTCGTCTTCCTTTTCTAGAAACACAGAGGATGAATTTGTTAGCTTCTCATCTATCCCTCTGTTTGATTCATCAAATCATGAGGATGTTGATGAAATAATTGATTTTTATAATTGTGGTTGTCATGATCCATTTACTCCCATATTCGATCACAATCATGTTTCTATCGTAGTTGATTTTTCAAAGCCACTGGTTTATGATGATCTACTTGACGATCAAGTTGAAACACCCAATATTGTCGAGACACTTTAGCTTGAGTTGATGGTTATGTCAGGCCCTTGCTCTCTTGGGGTTGGTTTCACTTCTAATGAGGAAATTTTTCAATCACCTGAGGCTCCTCATCACTCATTCATCTGCATTGAAGATCAATTTCACACATATATCATGCTTCCTCCACTCGAACTGCATGATCTCATCACCCATGCATTGTTAGAATCTTACCTTGCAAGCACGCATGCACGACTCAAGTTGTCTTTGTTTCTTTCATTTTTTTGCATGTCACAGTCAAGAATGTGTATATGCTTAATAGATGCATGTGGTATCACACAACACCATGATAAGTCCACGGACTTCTTGTCATGTACTTGCACTCACTTATGTCCCGCAGACACTTTTAAACATAAAGTGTGTTTGTCTTCATTGTTATATCTTTCATGCTTGCTAGTCTGCACAACTGGGCTACTAGCGGACCAAGACTTCACCAACATGGGTCAACCAATGCACTGGTGTCTACATTGGAAATATCACTTCACGTGATCAGGCCCATGTACTGTTAGTTTATTAGTAGAAGTAGTGTTTTCTTACAGTTGGTTTGCTTGCATGCTTGTTTGCTTACTTGTTTCGTTTGTTTGTTTGTTTGCTTTCTTGTTTGCTTACTCATTTTTCTTTTGCATTTTCTTCTTATTCTACTTTTCTTTGTTGTTTGTCTGTTTTTTTTTTATCGTACATTAGTTTCGCATGAAACCATGTATGACTCTTGAAACAAGCAAGGTAAAATACAAGAGGACTTACACATCTATCACTACTTGGTAATCTCTCATCCTTCCTCTATGTGCAGAAATTTTTATCTTTAGTCCATGATACGTCGAAGGAAAATATGTAATGTTCAAGGTGAAACTGGGTGGAAACAAAATGCCTGCCTGCTATGTAGTGTCACCTACTCTAGTTGGTTGTTTTTGAGTTAACCCTTGCAAGCTCAGTCAAGTAGAGTAAGGTGAGGGGGAAAACCTTAACAAGCATGTCAAAGGTATATAATAAACTAAATCTTTGAAGGAAAAACCACTTATGCTATCAATAAGTTGGGATCCCTCTTCTACCTATGAAATGAATAAGTTCTATGCACAGTTGTGAAAGAATTAAAGTAAAAATAAAATTGAGAAGTGAAAATTTCAAAAAATGTAAAAAGAGTAAGGAAAAAGAAGAGAAAGGATTTATATGTAGAGAGGTGATGCAAGTAACTCCATCAGGGTATTGACCAGGCTCACTGGTAGGGGAGCCATGCATGCATTCCTATGTGACTTTGTCGTGGTACTATCTAGGCCAACTGGTAGCCGAGCAACACTAGAGATGAATCTAAGACTCTGACAATCATATTGCTTATGCACCAATATACCCCTCAACCCCAATCGAAACAATTGTGTTGCCTTGGCCTGGAATGTGTATCAATCAAGCAAGATTTTAGCGGATGGTACATCTTACAATCAGTCTAGTGTGAAACCAAGATGAACTAAGAACTGAAGAACGCTTTTGGAGGTGTTATACTTGTTTTTCATGAACAAGGTCTATTTAGATAGTTGGATTTCTACCCATGTGTCGCCAAGTGTTGTAGCAGTTACAATCACCCTCCAAAATGTTTCCCTAGCTTCATTTTCGAGCCTCCCTACCAACCCTTCACAACATCATGTCTTGCTTCGTCATGTACACAACCTTCAAAAGTTTTCTTGCAAAAAGGTAGCCTGTCTAACAGAGCTTGATGCATTCCCCTCATAACCTATTTTTGCAAACTTAGTCCATCTGCAGGCTACATACCTCCTTCAATAAATTGCACAATTTTAGAGGGCAACTAGCCTTCCCTCCATAAATTGCGAAATTTAGTCTAGCAGCCTTCTAGGCTCCAGGATTACACAATTAAACCATTGAGGAACCATCCAAAAAATTGCACAATTCTTCCCAGTAGGGCTGATCAGCCCTAGAATTACGTAATCCTAGGCAGTAGTCATCTGCTATACCCAGAAATTATGTAAATCTCCTTGATAGCTAGCCCAACTCTCAACAAGAAATGCACATTTTCTACCAGCAGTTGAGCAGCCTCTTGCATGTGCAATTGGGTTGACTAGTTCCATCCAGGACCAAGGAAAATTGACTTGCATTCATGGCTTTTTTTTCCTAGAATAACAAAAGGCAACATGTAAAAAGCATCCCCTAATTCAGGTAACTATTTTTAGTAGCTAGAGGTTACGTGCAAAGATCGTTTTAGAATATTTCTTCCAAGTGTCACTTTTTCCTAGATCTGTGGGGTGTGTGTCATGAACCTAAACTTATTTATTCGATGCATCAGAGCTCATTCTTTCACATCGATCTTGGATCTTAGACATCCCACAACACATCTAGGACATTTCGACACATCTCGCTCAACTATTCGTGGGTAACTGGTCTCAACTTGTCCTTTTCAGAATTTCTGTCACTTTTTGTGTTTTTACTTGTGTTGGTGTTGTTTTCTTGATTTCTTCAAATGTTTGTTGTCATTTACATGCATACTAGCTTGTACCAACACCATTTCAGTTTTTGTTGCTATCTCACTATTGTGACATGCATGAAACTGTTTTGCACGAACGATCACTTCACCCACATGCATGTTGTTCCATTTTTTGAATCCTTCATTCACTATTTGCATGCATGATCACTTTCTTCTACTTACACTCAATATCACCATGCATTCACTTTCATATTTACATTCAGTTTCCCGTCGGTGGGTCTAGGCAGCCTTGGCCTAGACTTTGCTTCACCAAGACAACATTGTGTAATCTTGAGAGGGAAGGCTCTGACTTTCTCTCAAGATATGTGAATTTCTGCCTAACATATGTTCTGTTAAGGATAGTGACTTCTAGCCGAGAAAATTGCGCAATGCATCACTAAGGCTGCAACCATTTCTAGTTGGAATTGCACTTTATGCAATTATATCAGTCAATAGTTAGCTTGGATTGTAAATTGAATAATTCCAACAATCAATCTTGCCTCCAAGACAACCCAAGCTATCTTTTGCATAGTTCTAGTAGCCAGTCACTCATCCTCCCAGAAGAAATTGTGCAATTCTTGCCTATCCATCCTCAAATATGTGTTATTCCATTTCTCCAATTTTCTTTGGATTTTGCTGACATATTTCTGACCATGCATGTCGCTTTGTCTCCATATCTCATAGGTGTTTTTCCACCTCTTGATAGTTCAAGACCAATTGCCTGTAAGAGAGAAGGATCAAAGGACACTGATGGAAGTGCAACTAGAGCAACAATAGAGCGAGTGCCTGCAAGTCTACTAGTCTATGAAGATACTAAGTTGATTCTAGAAGAGGACATCAAGCTGAAATGGCAAGAGGTCAATGATATATTTGCAGGCACATTTGGGGATCCTTGAGGCATTTCATTGGGTGGAGGAGGAGCCATGGAGATATTTCTATAGTTTATCTAGATTGAATGAACATTTTGGCTTCATGGTGGAGTGGTTAGCGAAGAAACGTGAAGAAACATCCCATAAAGCATCAAAATCATTAGCAGAAGTAAAGGTGAACATACCAGTGCACGATAAGGGCAAGAGAAACATTGTTTATCGCATGGAGGAAGAGAAAATTTACAAGATTCCAGTAGATCCACTTATAGAGAAAACAACTATGGATATAGAGGCAAAGAGGCAACAACACGATAAGCGAACCGCACAAAAGCAGAGGGAGAAATGGAGGATGGAAGAGATGGAGAAGGAGTTTCATGAGTTGAAGTAGAAACTCCTAAAGTAACAAGAGTTGCACAAATAGGAGAGGGAAGCACAACAACAATGAGTACAATAGGGGGCACAACATGTGTAGAAAAAAGAAACAGTGCCCATATAGGTAGTGAACTCATTAGAACATTTGGCATCAGGTAGGTAGGGTGAACCATCGCAAGAGTAAGACTTCACACATGAGATAGAGCAAGCACTTCAATAGTTGGATGTGGATATGGAGCAACAGGAATTGGAACAAGACATTGGCCTCATGCTTCATTAACAAGAGGTCGAGTTACTCCCTTCACCACATCCAGAAGATGAGAAAGTGTCAAGTGACCAAGGAGGCACTAAGATCCTTGGAGATCAACCAGAAGGAGAGATACACAAAATATCATTCAACAAGTCTCAACATAGAGTTGTGCAGTCTCGTGGAGTGTCGACTCCAAATGATCATACATCTCCTGCACAAGTTGATTAACGATTGATCATTTTTGACATGCATAAATATCCAATAGCCTTGGCTGATGCTACTAGAGTGTATGTCGAAACCACTAGCTCAAGTGTTCACTTTTTGATAGCTAAGAATGAGTGAATGGCTTAGGAACTATAGACTTCCAACCAAGGACGAGAGTTGGTTGCAACATCCACATGACAAAAACTGAAGAAGGCAATATTAGATGAAGCGTTGTCCCTTGACATAGTCATGCAAGCATTGTATTCCAAGTTTGGTACCATGCACAAGGCGGTCATCCATCCCAACAGATGGAAACAATATTGTGTCAGAAGAGCACATATATTGGAAAATGTGAATGTTTTTGTTGATTACATGAAAACATGGATGATGAGATACAAGGGAGCCCTGCTTCACTTGCCTAAGATGATGAAGCCTAGAGTAGTTGAGCTAAAGGCATGTATCCATAGTCAAGTCCAAAATTATGAAGATCCCCCGCAGCTCATCACTAGTATATAGGATTCCCATCCATGTGTATTCAAGAGTATGGATTTTTTATTGTGCACATTGTTGGCATTATGATACAGGTGTTGTCCTTGATGGCAACTCACTCAAATGACAGATTGTAGTGCAACAAGTCAATAGCAAAGAAATAATGATTAGAGAAAGGTATACAGAGGTTCACCTTGTCAAATAAGTGTATACACGCGGGTTAACAGACCAAAAGGAGCATATAACATACACACGCACTTTCAAAGAAGGAAAGGTGCATATATCTTAGAAAACTAAGTTTTGGTCCAAGGTATTTGGTCCATGGTATTTTGATCCGTGGTATTGGTCCAAGGTATCTAGTTTGAATTATCTAACCTAGGTATTTGGTCCAAGGTATTGGTCCTAAGTGGTTTTGGACCATGGTATTGAGAAAGGCCTAAAACTGTAAAAGGAGGAGATGATCATTAGGCTAGTGTGTGCAAGTATTCAATATCTGATGAAGTGTGACATCTAGAATGCAGGTTATGGGTTTGTGATGCTTTGGTTGATCTAAGCCAAGGATGCACCTATGTGGATGATGATGGATGATGGATCAGGATATTAAGGCTTGGAATGTATTATCATTATGTGGTTTGATCATTGATAGACTAGATCTGAATATTGACACATGCTTTATTCTGCAAATGTTATGATCTAGGTATGACTAAATTTTGAAATAGCTGTGAAGTGTTTAAGTTAGTAGTTACAGATATGTATGCAGGTTTGTTTTGATAGAAGTGCATATACACATTGGTTTGGATCATTAGAGTAGCATATACATTATGAAATATGATATCTAAATTTGCAATTTTTTATAGTGGTTGTTGCAGAGTTCTAAGTTCTACTTTGTGTTCTGGTGACTATGTTTTGATGACAGGGCTTCAGTGATTCAGTTGTTGGATGATTTAGAGATTGATGCTTGAGTGCAAAGGTTATGTTGCAGTGGTGATTGATTTTGAGCATCAATGTTGTTGATGGGTCCATTATGAAAATTAGATGAAACGTGGCCTTCAGATTATGGTGTTGTGTTCCAAGAGTATCTAGTCTAAAAATTTATGAAATTTGGTCCCTAGAGGAAGAAATAAGGTCGTAGCCTTGTATAGGTCGGCACCTACATACTGGTAAACATATCGGACAATATAAGAGCGAGGGGGTTGGATCTCCCTTCCAATAGCAGCTCGAAAATGAGATAGGGTTGTAGCCTTCTGTAGGTCGGTGCCTACGTACTAGTAAATATACCAGCTAGTATAAGAGCTAGGGGGTTGTAGATCCCTTCCAGAAGAAGCTGGAGAATGAGAGAAGGTTGTAGCCTTCTGCAGGTGAGTGCCTATGTACTGGTATGAGTTTATGCTAGTACAAGATTGTAAACAATTTTTTCTTATATTAAAAGAAGAATGCAACAGGTGGTTTTTGTCCTGCATTCGGCTTCCACCTTATATCTTGGTGTTCATGTGTGTGATGATCTGTTTTATTCTTATTGCTCCTGATTACTATTTATATGGTTAATGAAGTTATGATGGATTGATTAAATATCAACATATGATGAATTACCTGAATCATAAATTTGTTGGATATATGTTATTTTCATTAAACATAGTTGCGTGTACACGCGAGTTCCCTTAAGTAAAGTAGTGTATATAAATCTGATTATGGAAATGAAAATTTATTGAATTTTTAATACTGATTCACCCCCATCTCAGTATTATTTCCAACAATTGGTATCAGAGCAGGTCCTTCATAAGAAGCTTGATCGCTTGAAGGCAGATCCATCAAAATGAATAATCAAGAGAGCATGGGATCCATCAGACCACTAGCCTTCGATGGGAGCAATTTTGTTTATTGGAAAATAAGATCCATAGCCTATCTACAATCACTTGGAATAGATGTTGGGAAATTGTGGAAAAAGGATATACATTTCCAGCAACAATTCCTACAGATACGTCAGGTAAAAAGGATTATGAAACCAATGCCAAAGCAATCACTACTTTATTGGAAAGTTTGTCAAAATCAGACTTTGTCAGGGTCATGTAGCTCAAATCAGCCAAAGAAATATGGGACAAAATCATTCTGAGCTATGAAGGAGACTCTCAGGTAAAACATGCTAAGCTTCAAAGTCTCAGAATTCTGTATGAAACTCTTAAGATGCACAGTGATTAAAGCATAGCTAGTTACTTGGTCATTACACTACTAGATGCCCTCATAACAAAGTTACCTTCAAATGCTAGTTACCTAGTTACCTAGTTACCTAGTTAGCTAGTTACCTTCAAATGCTTTTCTTGTGTTATATTTGGTCATTACACTGCTAGATGCCCTCATAACAAAGTGAATATCTTTGAAGAAGGTAATAGAAGTTATTATACTCATGATGATAGTGATGGCTTGTCCAATAGTGATGAATATGATCAAGAAATTAAACTACTCATGGCATATGAAAATAATGGCTCAAGAAAGGAAGATTTCCTTAAAGAAATTAGTCAGCCTAAAATCGGTTTGGTAGAAAAGGATAAAATCATAAACACAATGACACATCAACTCACTCAAAAGGAAAAACAAAATGAAGTGTTATAATGTGAAGTGGTAAGTCTAAGAAAAGAACTTGAAAATCCAAAGATTCAAAATCTTATATTTGCTAAAGGATTAGAAATGTTAGATGAAATCCTCAAAGTTCAGGGTTTTCCCGTTATAAAGACTAGTCTTGGTTTAAATGAAGGTGAATCTAGTTCAGAAGGTAAGGTAAGAAGCTCCAATTAAAAAAATGATATGCTCAACAAGGAAATAAAAAGTCAACCCCATCGACAACAAAGGAAAGAGATTCTTCAAAGAAAATCTTTGACTCCTAACTGTGGAAGTAATAGTCGGTTATTTCCTTCAAAGAATGATGCAGAATGTTTTATATGTCATAATTTTGGACATGTTGTAGCCAAATGCAGAAGTAGAATGGTTCGAGGCTATCACACAGAAAAATCATCAAGTTCCAGGTACTTTAAGGGATAATTTTTTTCTTGCAATATGTTTGGTCACAAAGTTATTGATTGCAATAAAAGGAATATGAAACATGTAAGATGTTATGCAATGCAGGAGAAAAATTTAGACACCAATCAAAAAAGAGCATATATCATCTCAATCGTAGGTATTGAAGAAGATAGAATTATTGTTAGAAAGATGTGGCATAGCTCAGTTTAGAGACATAACAGACCGAAGGGAAGGTGAAAGTGTAAAAATTCAGTTTCCAATTTGCATAGGCACCTGTTATGAAGAGAAGTCATGCATATATGTGAGTTAGATGCTCCATGGTTGCGTATATGGTGTTCTGAGGAAAAAGCAACGATACAGACTACAGAAAAGGAGTCTGATATGGTTCAGTCGCTTATCTACTTTGTTTGATGATGGTATGGCACAGGTTTAGGGGGAGATTATGCTTCTAATAATGCATTGTTGGCATTATATTAGAAGATCTTGGTATAGATCCACCTAATTGTCTTGATTCATGTGACTCCTTTGATGATGGAAATATACAGGTTCTTGATGTTGCTGACATATGGTTATGGTGCAAATAAAATATGGTGTATGATAGTTGATGACTATCATAGTCTTGTTTATGTCGTTGGTCTAAATGTCATGTATATATTTTAAAGATCCATGAGTCATATGATGTAATTTGTACCCCCACTATGCATGGGAAGGATGATGTAATAATTTCTATTTCAGTCATGTATAAACATTTGGTATATCCCCACTTGGTTGGGTGGATGAGTAAAATTTGGTATATCTCCACTTGGCTGGGAGATGGATGTATGAGTCATTGGTAATAGGAAGGTCATTGGTGATGTATGTATAGAGTCATGTTATTCTTTTGAAAAATATTTCTATAGAATTTGCATGTGCTTAGGGGGAGCAAGGATTTTTTAGTACATCTCGGCATGTACAAAGACGGAGCTTAATCAGAGATTTCAGCATGTACTCAGGGGGAGTATGGAAAACATAATGTATATCAAGGGAGAGAATATCTTGGTCCACCTTATTCCCTATATGTCAAAGGGGGAGAGTGACTCGGTGCTGTTGTTGCCATCAAGTCCAAAGGGGGAGATGGTTGGCATTATGATACAGGTGTTGTCCTTGATGGCAACTCACTCAGATGACAAATCATAGTGCAATAGGTCAATACCAAAGAATTAGTGATCGGAGAGAGGTATATGAAGGTTCACCTTGAAAAAGAAGCATATACATACGAGTTAACAGACCAAATGGAGTGTATAACATACACACACACTTTCACAGAAGGAAAGGTGTGTATATCTTAGAAAACTAAGTTATGGTCAAAGGTATTTTGTCCATGGTATTTTGATCCATGGTATTGGTCCAAGGTATCTGGTTCGAAGTATTGACCCAAGGTATTGGTCCTAAGTGGTTTTGGACCATAGTATTGAGAAATGCCTAAAACTATAAAAGGAGGAGAAGATCATTAGGCCTGT
>APFE030743503.1:46715-63923 GCA_000404065.3 Pinus taeda
CATGTATAAATATGTATTGTAACATTGAAAGGAACATAATGAAAAATCAAGCTGGTAGTCCCGGTTTTGGGATCCAGTGGGAAATCTCTGTGTATATGTGCTTTATGTGTTATGCTCTCGCTTTGTTTATTTTTTCTGTGATTTAGAATTCATATGCAGGTAATTTCTATACAGTGTTAAAACCTACATCCTACACCAAATGGTTTTAGATCTAATTGGGACTTCTTAGCAAGAAGATCCCCTAACATCTTGGCCGGTCTAACACTGTCAACATTTTTGGCACTAGAGGAAGAGCCATATGACAAGCTGTGTCCCCTCATCCTATTTTGAACCTTTGCATATATATCATGGACTCTTGCACTCTTCTCCCTACGCTATGTTTTTCGAATCATGAAGATGTCACCATCATGAGGGAGTTCTTTGATCTGTTGTCCACTTATACATATGATGGTGAAGGCAAAGTGGCATGGACTGATTTCTTACATGACTTCCTTTCCATGCTTCATGAGGAAAATCGATGTTGCTGCTTTCATACACACTTCGCAAGTATCCACATCGATGCCTGCACAACCTACCCATTGACAACGTACCCTCACTATAGCACTTTTGTGATCTCATTGAAGACAATTTCTATCATTTTGATCTAGACCAATTTGACCAAAAACTGTTACAGCATAGGAAGGCTCCACATGAATCCACTATGGATTTTTGGTAGCACTTTTGTGATTTGCAATTTGAAGCTCTGAAGAGCCAGATGAAATTTTTCTATCGTTGGGACCGATTCAAGTACTATGTTAAGAAATATGCTCATCCCAAGAAGAAGTTTGAAATCAAACCTCCCTCAATATTCTTCAGTGATGGAGATGCAAAATCATAGATGGATACCTTCATTGTCACAAGTGATTGTCCACCATCCCCTTATCAAATAGCTCCACCACTACAGAGTGATCATGAAGATTATACTCACATACCTATTCAGTGGTCATATCCTCCCAACATCACTTTTGTTATTTTTCACATAGATTTGTTGTGACTCCATCGAGTTGTCATATGCATTTTGTTCCACAACCTCCGTCTTTGTACTCAGCTAGGCCTCTGGATGATACTCTATTGTGTTCTTGTATTCCAGACTCTACACCTTTTGTGAACAAGGAACAAGCCACTCACGGAGTTGGTTTTTGACAACCAACATGCGCTATCATTCATGAAGAGTATGACTCGAAGCTTGACCATAAAAAGCTCGAAGAAGGATGACTCCCTTCCATCTGAGCCTCCTTCATTGTTTCCTCACATCTTTGGTGAACCTTCCATCCGTGATTTCGCATGTCTATCTTCATCCACGGATGCACCCATTGTTGATCACTCGCAAGACACAATGGATGTCATTCCATCATTCGACAATGGAGAGGATAAGCTATTCATTGAAAATCCACATCATTTTTCATCTTCCTTTTCTAGAAACACACAGGATGAATTTGTTCACTTCTCATCTACCCCTTTGTTTGTTTCATTAGATCATGAGGATGTCAATGAAATCATTGATTTTTCTAATCGTGGTTGTCGTGATCCATTTACTCCCATATTCGATCACGATCATGATCTACCTGACGATGAAGTCGAAACACTCAAGACTGTCGAGGCACTTTAGACCGAGCTAATGGTTATGTCAGGCCTGAGCTCTCTTGGTGTTATTTTCACTTTTGATCAGGAAATTGTTCAATCACCCGAGGCTCCTCATCACTCATCTATATGCATTGAATATCAATCTCACACATAGATCATGCTTCCTCCACAAAAACTGCATGATCCCATCACTCATGCATTGGAGGAATCTTACCTTGCAAGCACGTATGCATGACACAAGTTCTCTTTACTTCTTTTGTTTGCTTGTGTGTCATAGTAAAGAATGTCCATATGCTTCACAGCTACATGCAGTGTCACACAACACCATGATAAGTCCACATACTGCTTTTCATGTACTTGCACTCACTTATGTCCCGTGGACACTTTTAAACATAAAGTGTTTTTGTATTCATTGTTATATCTTCCTTGCTTGTTGGTATGCACAACTCGGTTTCTCACGGACCAAGCCTTCACCAACATGGGTCAACCAATGTGCTGGTGGATGCATTGGAAATATAACTTCATGTGATCAGTCCCATGCACCGTTAGTTTAGGAGTAGGAGTAGTGTTTGCTTTCAGTTAGTTTGCTTGCATGCTTGTTTTCTTACTTGTTTTATTTATTTATTTGTTTTCTTGCTTGTTTGCTTACTCACTTTGCTTTCACATTTTCTTCTGATTCTTCTTTGCTTTTTTGTTTGTTTGCTTGTTTTTTTCGCAGGTTAGTTTCACATGAAACCATGTGTGACTCTTGAAAAAAGTAGGGTAAAATACAAGAGGCCTTGTACAACTATCAGTACTTGGTTATTTGTCATCCTACCTTTGTATGAAGAACTTGTTATCTTTAGTCCATGATACATCAAAGGAAAATACATATTGTTCAAGGTGAACCTTGGTGAAAACAAAACGCCTGTACGCTAACTAGTGTCACCTACTCTAATTTGTTGTTTTTGTGTTAACCCTTGTCATCTCAGTCAAGTAGATTAAGGTGAGGGGGAAAACCTTAAAAAGCACATCAGAGGTATATAACAAACTAATTCTCTGAAGGAACAACCTCCTATGCTCTTAATAAGTCAGTATCCTTCTTTCACCTCTGAAATGAATAAGTGTTATGTACAGTTGTGAGGAAAAAAATGAGAACTGAAATTTTCAAAAAATGAAAAATGAATAAGTAGAAAGAACACAAAGGCTTTTTGTGCAGAGAGGTGATGCAAGTAACTCCGTCAGGGTACTGACGAGGCTCACTAGTAGCAGAGCCATGCTTGTGTTCCTATGTGACTCAGTTGGGGTACTTTCTAGCGCTGCTGGCAACGAAGCAACACCAAAGATGAAACTAAGACTCTCGTGATCATATTTCTTGTGCAGCAATATACCCCTCAACTGCAATCGAAATAATTGTGTTGCATTAGCTTGGAACGTGTGACAATCGACTAAGAGTTTGGCATTTGCGACATCTTACAATCATGCTAGTGTAAAACCAAGAGGAACTAAGAACTGAACAATACTTTTGGAGGTGTTAGAATTGTTTTTCATGAACAAAGTCCTTTCAGAGAGCTGGAGTTCTACCAGTGTGTCGCCAAGTGGTGTAGCAGCTACAACCATCGTCAAAATTTTTGCCTTCGATTCATTTTGGAGCCTCCCTACTAACCTTTCACATCAACATGTCTTACTTGGTCAAGTACATAATCTTTAGTGTTTTATTATAGAAAGGAAACCTATCTAATAGAGCTTGATTCATTCCCCTCACGTCTGTGGCCGAACAACACACTGTAGTAGCTAAAGAACACAACACAGTAGCTGAACAACTAGCCATAACAATCGATAAACCCTTCCTCACCTCACAACTACAGGCAGCGCACGTAGACAACTACCTGCAGAGGAAAATGAGTAACTATCAAGCCTGGGAAGAAATGAACTAACTCCAAACATGGTCACCCTAATTGACGAAAATGAAACCCTAATTTGCGACAAAAGGAGAGTTGGGATCCATGTCCAGGAATGTAACATGTGGAAGCAACTTCCCAATACGTGTCCTACCGCTAAATCGATCTTCCAAGTGGAAGAATTGGGCCATGTAGAAAGGCCACACAACTACTAACCTCCCTTCCCTAAAGTTCTAACATTTGGAATTATTTAATATCAAAATTGTGATGAATAAAATCGATACATTTCATTTAAATCACAACTATGTTATTTAAAATATATATATTTCACTTAGATCATAGCTTTGTGATTTAAAATATAGAATTCCATCATTTAAAAGTTGTATATATAAAAAAATAAAATAATTAACACTCATACATTTGCATAGAACTTAAAATAATGGACAAACAATCAAATCGAGTTGTTTTTAGTGAGATTTTTTGGAAGCTTTTTTAGTGGGTTTTTCCTGTCTAATTCTTCTAAAATCTGGCAAGAATTTATTGAAATCACAAGTTTGATGGGTAACCCCTACACAATCGAAGTTTCCTAGCGGTTTTTACAGGGAGCTAAATCCACATATATAGTCAAAAAAACTAGTTTAAATAACACCAATCAAGATTTCACCTCAAATTTTTCAATCAGATTCCGGCACAAAAAGTTAAAAAAATCATAATAAAAACATCTCCAAAGCAAATAACTATCATCACATTTTTAACTTTTTAACTTTACAAGTTGAACAAAATTCAAATTCCAAAATTGTACCATTATTATATGTTGTCGCGGATTTATGCATTTGTAATTTATTGCACCTTTAGAGGTTAATAGAAGCTTATGCACAAAATTCAGTTGTAGAGATGATAGATTTAGGAATTAGGGTTGTATACTTCAAATCAAGCAATTGCATTTATTTTGTGTTCTATTGTTCAATTTATTGTTTTTAGTACGTAATAGAAATATATTTGAGTTTATTGTGCTTTGGGTAATTATAATGTATAGTTTTTTGAAGTAGTTAATAGAAGTTTATTCGATTCTGATCCATATCATAATATCTTAACATAATAATTTAATTATTTTAAATTTTATTTTTAGATAATTAGAAAAATATTAATAAAAAATATATATATATGATTTTTAAATTATTTTTTAAATAAATCAAATTTTATATATTTTTGTAGAGAAAATTTTAATAATATATGGTATTATAAATATATTAAAATTATACTTATATAATTAATAATAATAACAATAATAATTTTGTTCTAAATTTTTTAATATATAAAAGAAACTATCAATGTATTTTTATAGTTTGATAACTCTTAAAAGGTAATAATTAATATCTTTTCATTTTATTTCTTTTGAATAACCGTATTAGTTAAAGAATCTCAAGACATTATGATACTTGTTTTTTATTATACTTTCCAAAATTTTAAATTTCCTTCCAAGTTTGTGAAAAGTTTTACATTTTCTATTATGGTTAACTATTTTAATTGGTTTCCTTTTTTTAGGTTTTTCAAATTCCCAAAATCCTTAGATGTGTTAAAACCTATTTAATTTCATTTTGGGATTCAAAATCATAAGTATAATGCTTCCTTAACACTTTGTTCATCTTCTACCAACTTTTAGAGGTTAATATACACTATTTCTTTAATCCTAAGTTTTTTGAGGTCAGGGGTCAAGTGGTCGGGTGAGTATGCTTAGATTTCATAATTGAAAGTCTAAGTCATTGAGTTCACAAACTTCATTATTTAAAATTTCACTCGCTAGAGATTACATGGTTAATTTTTTCTCTTGACCAAATATCATCCATGATCTCCTTTCGTAGGTTCTAAACTTGCATTTTGCTATAAATATATTGTCTTGCCTTTTAACCCTCTTGAATGCCTACCTCATAAAGTGTGTGTAACTTAGAGGCCATAGGTAAGGGGAGGAAATCCTCAAGTAAAATTTATATTAATCAAATAAGGCATGCATTGGTCATAATGCAACCACTAGTATGTAGCACATAGCCTCTTATGTGCCAAAATGTGCCCATATCAACCTATTCCATATCTACACTCTAATGTTGTTCACCAATCAAAGAATTCAACACTAAGCACCTCCCTAAGTTCAATAGGAAGTTTCCATGATAGCTTCCCATTACCACTTATGGGTAGAATTGAGGTAGAATTTCACCCATGCTTGTAAAAGCTTAGTATTATTTTTGAGACAAATTCTAGTCAGTCATTAAATTTTGTATTTCACATGCACAATTCAACAATTTGCATGCACATAGCTTTATGGCCATCCCCATGCATGTTCCAAATTCTATAGTTACTAAATTTTGGATTTCACGTGCACAACTCAACAATTTGCATGCACATAGATTGATTACCATCCACATGCATGTTCCCAATTCCATGACATATGTGCCCCAATAAAACAAATCATTATTAGGATCATTACAATGGCATGACAACAACAACATGTAATATTCCATAAGAAAGATAGCCATCAATAATGTTGGAACTTAACCACTTCAACAATGACACAAATCCTCTTCTAATTGATACATGTAAATCCTACTTATGACTTGTACAATATGAAGCATTGTAACATAGAATTTTTATTTTCCCTCTCTTTGACAAAGTATTAGTGATAATGAAAGTATTCCCTTAATTTTTCTATGTATTGAATATTTGTAGCATATTTACTCATGCATTTTCTCCTTGGATTAATTTCTCTAATTCTATTTAAGTTCTATTTTATTTTTTAATTTATGAAATTAGAACATTGAAATAAAAAACTTACACTATCCGAATTGTCGTTTGCATGTTCATTCACTCCTCCCCTTTATGCTCATTAGGGCATGTTTTAAATAACATCACTTAAATATTTAACTCTATTATGACTTAAACTATTTATACTCTAGATGTAAGAACAAATTAGGATAACTCTATTGAAATGTCTTCCATGTTTATATATATATATATGATAAGGTGTTGGAGAAATAAAGGATTATGCTTTTCAACCAACTCCCTGTTTTTATGTTGCAAATTGGTCTCATTGTTCATCCGGCCTTCAATTTTAGGATGCAACTTTGGGTTCAAGTCATATGAAAATTCATATAATTGAAAGTAAAATCAATGTTGGCTCATTAGATGATTGGATGTAGGAATTATATTTTTCACTAATATCTCCTTTATAGTGTTGAATTTGCTCCTTTCAAAATTTTTTTAATTCAATTTATCTTTAGAACTAAATAAAAAGTAATAGTAAAAAATAAAAGCATATAAACGTTCAAAACAATCTTTGAATAAAAGATCAAAACTACATGTTATTATAATACTTAAAGTTATACATTATAAGAATATCTACAATCATCTTGTTGTTATTTGAAATCAATCTATATAGTTACGATATCACTCCATTGACACTTTAGGGAAGAGAATATTTCGTTTATAACTAATTTGGGCTAATTTGGTTAGAAAATAAATACACCTTAATGGAACTAAATAGATGATTGTCCATCTGAGAGGGAAAGGAAAAATAAAATTCATAGTTTCCCAATGTTAGATTTGATTTCAAAAATAGTTTATTTATTTTCAAAATAGAGTTTTACATTAAAAATAATAAAAATTATACCTTCATAAAAGTTACTATTCATTCACATATTCCTCATATTCCTCATATTACTTATAGGTCCAATTGGGGGCCATATAAAATTATTGACTAAGATGTAGTAATTCACTAAAAGATTAAGGGTGATTTGATTTCCAAGGATTGTTTGTTTCCAAAATAGATTTTTACATAAAAGTTATACCCTCATAAAAGTTATTCCGTATAGGTCCAATTGGTGACGTATAAATTTATTACATGTAGTGATTCACTAAAAGGTTCTATAAACTTGATGGATGTTCCATGAGGGTTTCCAAACCCAAGACCTATTAGTGCCTTTAACCATCAAAAAATAAAAATTAGAGAAAGTAGGGAAAATAGTAGAATACCATGGTTATTCCAATATTTTCTACAGAGCTATCATAAACGAGTTCGTAGCTACGCTTTTGTTTCTTTATGTGACAGTTGCCGCCATCCTCGGGAATGCTAATGACAAGAGTCTGTGTGGAGGCGTGGGCACCCTAAATTTCGCCTGGTCCTTGTGTATTGCAACATTAGAATTTCAGGTGCCCATATTACTATATTATATCATGATTTTTTCTTCCCTGAATTCGTTGATATTTGATCTGAGAAAACCATGTATTGTTCGTGCAGGTGGGCATATCAACCCCGCAGTCACGTTTTGGGCTGATCGAGCAGCGGTAGCATAGTGCTTGGGTGCAATCTGCGGGGCAGGGATGGTGAAAGCGTTGTAGCAGATCAACTATTTGTTGGAACTACTACACACCTACATGCAGAATCTTAGTTAGAGCATGCCACTACATGTAACTACTACACATCTACATGCGGACTCTTAGTTAGAGCATGGTATTGCATGCAAGATTCATTTTGCATGATTTACTCCTTGATTTGCTCCTTCTTTAACTATGCAACTGACTAGTTATTTCCATAACTTGTTGTAGGTGTTGAGTCTTCTCATTGATCACCACTATAGTGCATGACCTTGGGATCTTCACCCAGTAATGCTATATCATGAGCATTATAACATATTCTCTAATGAATTATTCTTTTCTTCTTTCGATTTTCTTTTAGTGTTTTTTCTCTGCAAAGCTGTATGTTCAACCTTTACTAGCTATATTCATTTGTGTAGGTTTTCTAACACATTTACATGGTATCAGAGCCCATAAGTTGCTAGATAAAAGGTGCACCAATAATTTATTTTGCAGGTATTACAGCTTAGAGATCGAAGATTGTCAGAAGAAAAAAATGGAGTTTCCCAAAGCATCGATCCTAACACCGTACAACTATCAAGAATGGAAGGACCAAATGGCTCGATACCTTTGTAAAAAAGGGTTGTACATGATTACCATGGCTACAAAAGTGGAACCCACTTCAGCCATAGAGACATCCAAGTACCTCAACCGTATGGATGAGGTCCACAGATCCATATGCATGTGCATCTCTCCTAAGTTGCAGTTTCATCTATCTGCCTGCAATACTCCCAATGAGATTTGGAAAAGGGTTGAAGATCTCCATGGGAAATAGGATGAGATGAAATGACATATGCTCGAAGTGGAGCTGCTATCATTGGATCCACGAAACTATGATAGAATTCAAGACTTCTTCACCAAATATAATGATCCATTGCTGCAACTCAGTGGTTGTGGAATGGAAAAATCCAAGGAGGAGAGTTTCCAAATTCTCTCTATTATGTCAAAGCTCGGACCAGAATACTCCATCTTTATGTCTACATTTCATTCAGTAAGGCTCGCAACAGGTAAATCCTACACTATGCCTTCTCTCGAAGAATTTATGGAGTCCCTTATTTTTGAGCAAGATAAACTCATTGGCATGGGGAAAAGGAAACCTCCAAAAGTGCATGCACTTGCTGTGCATGATAGCAATCACAATAAACATCACAGATCTGATTCAAGTTAGAAAAATCAGCAGTAAAAAGACAAGGGAAAAGCGCATTCCCACCCAAAGAAGGAAGGGTACACCAAGCCCTTCAATGACTCCTTCGGATCGAGAAATGAGAAAGGGAAGAAAGGAACAGATGCACCTATTGTCAAAGAGGATTCCATCCAAAATCCTCTTGCATGAAGAAACAAATTGACCAAATGGCAGAAATCATTCAGAAGCACAACCTTGGGGATCACATCCCTTAGGGCGCCAAGAAGAAAACTGAGGATCCGCCACACGGGAGAGGTGATAATTTTCACGCTTTAGTCGCAATTAATTCTTCTCCTGATGCATGGATTATAGATTCGGGTGCATCACATCATATGGCTACTACAAAGGAAGTCTATTCCTCTTTGGATGCATGCAAAGGAACTCCCATCCTCATGGGAGATGACTCACCTATTGAGGTCACCGGAATAGGTAAAGTGGAACTTTTACTTGGAGGCTTTGAAGATGTAATTCATGTTCCAAAATATTCGGTAAACCTGCTTTTAGTTTATCAGTTGACTCATTCCGACACAGGAAAGAGAGTGGAATTCACTCCAGATGCAGTAAACATATATGATTTACATAGTAGTGCCAAAATTGCAACTGGTGAGGTAAACAATGGAGCCAGACTGTATACATTTTCTGAATTTATTGAATCTGAATCCTCCTTATTACTTACACATGTTGATGATAGTAGTAGGCTTTGGCACGAAAGGTTTTGTCACTTAAATTACAAGTATATGCAGCAGCTAAGCAAGAATGTGATGGTGGAAGTCTTGCCAAATATGAGTTTCTCCAAAGGAGTTTGTGAAGTGTGTGTTCTTGGCAAACATCCTAGAGAAAAGTTTGACACCGGAAAGACTCACAGAGCATCCTCTCCTATAGATCTGATCCATAGTGATATCATGGGGCCCTTTCCTCATCCTTCCATCAACAAAGCAAGGTATGTGCTTACATTTATTGATGATTTCTCACGGTATACTTTGGTGTATCTTCTCAAGAACAAATCTGAAGTTTTTGAGCACTTTGAAGATTTCAAAGCACTAGTTGAGACACAGTCAGAGAGAAAGATCAAAGCCCTCCATATAGACAATGGGGGGGAATATGTTAACACAACACTTCGGAACCTTTGCCTTCAGTCTGGTATACAGTTGCAGTACACAGTTCCATACACTCTGCAATAGAATGGAGTTGCTGAGAGAAAGAACCGATCTCTCAAAGAGATGGATTTCTGCATGCTACATGCTAATTCATTGCCTCATAAGCTATGGACCGAAGCACTTAATTGTGCTAGCTACATCTAGAATATATCTCCTCATAGGTCTATCAAGGATCAAACCCCCTTTGAGGCTTGGAGCGACACTAAACCAGAGATCACTCACCTTCATGTTTTTGGCTCTTGAGCATGGGCCTAAATCCCCTCTAAAAATAGGAAATCTCTTGATCCATAGAGCATTGAGTGCATCTTTGTTGGATACCTTGATGGTGTGAAGGGATATCGACTCCTCATTCCCTCTACGGACAAGCTCATCATTGAGAGAAGTGTCAAATTTGAGGAAAGTCTCTTGCATGCACCTCAGTAGCCACATGCAGACACTTTTTATCTACCTCATGTCCGAGATGATGACTCAGTGCACTCAGATGTAGATATAGATCATGTAGATGCCAAGGAAGAGCATGCAGATGCAGAGACAGAGTCTTCAGGTACAAATCTAGTGCATGCAAATGATGATCCACATCCAAGCCCAGATCGGGCTTCCGGCAGTGAATCATATTCCCCTATCATAAATCAGAGAACAAGGAGCTTACATGATATATATGCATAAGACTAACCAGCTGCTAGAAATGGTCTTGTGGGGGATAATTCTAATCTGCAGAGGACTAGCTCAGAGTTTATTGAGCCTCCACTTGTACTCATTTCCACTAAACCATCGCCCTCCTGGCATTGTCATTTGGTTCAGTCTTCTGATCCACAGGCTTATGTTGAGGCTGTTGGGCATCCATCTTGGGAGTCTACCATGGAGGAGGAGTATAACTCCCTCCTCGAGGACCAGAATTGGGATATGGTCCACCTTCTTTTGGGAAGGAAACTTGTCCGATGCAAATGGGTCTATAGGACCAAGAGTGTTTCAGATGGGCAAATCACCAGACCGAAAGCGAGGCTAGTAGCTAAAGGCTTCCAACAAGTGCATGACATTGATTATGATGAGATCTTTGCTCCAGTAGCAAAGATGGATTCCATAGGCCTTACACTTTCCATTGCGGCTGCCCAGCGGTGGGAAGTACATCAGATGGATGTGAAGAATGCCTTTCTTCATGGAGACCTATCTGAGGAGATCTACATGGAGCATCCACATGGTTCCATTCATGATTCATATTTTGTCTGCAGACTGAAGAAATCTCTCTACGGCCTTAAGTAGGCCCCAAGAGCTTGGTATGCGAAGATGCCTTCTTTTCTCTTATCACAAAACCTTGAAAGATGTAAGTCTGATCTGAATGTTTACATGCTTAGGACACATGATCCTCTTCTTATCTTAGTTTTGTATGTAGATGATCTCCTAATCAATGGCAGCTTGGCTTCATCCATTGCTACAGTTAAGAGGACCTTGCATGACAGGTTCTTGATGACAGACATGGGTCCATTACACTTCTTTCTTGGTCTTGAGATTAGCCAGGATGCCACAGGCATCAAATTCTCTCACGCTAAGTATGCATGAGATCTCCTCGAGAGATTTTGCATGACTAACTGCAAGCCAGCACCGATTCCTTTTCTGTCTGGGATCTTCCTTGAGGACGGAGGTGACACTCCATTATTTGATAGCACTCTATACCGACAGCTGTGGGGAGCTTATTGTACCTCACCCACTCCAGACCAGATCTCTCATATGCAGTAGGGGTAGTTTCAATATACATGCACGATCTGCATGAGCTACACTGGAATGCTGCCAAGTGCATCCTCCGATATGTGCAGGGCACCATCACCTTCGAGATTCACTATGCAACAGGCACTACATTGAATCTCCTTGGCTTCACAGATTTTGATTAGGCGGGAGACAACATTGATCGCAAGTCCACCTCCGGATATTCACTCAGTCTAGGATTTGGCCCTATCTATTGGTCAACCAAGAAGCAGGCTGCTATTGCTCTCTCTTCAGCTGAGGTCGAGTACAAAGGAGTATTCAACATCACCATTCAGGCTCTGTGGCTACAACACTTCCTCACTAAGTTGGGCATTCAGTTCCACCAGCCCATTGTCATCTAGTGTGACAACCATAGCACTCTCAAATTTTGCAGGGATCCAGTACAGCGACAGCCGACGAAGCACATAGAGATCCATATGCACTACATCAAAGACTTAGTACATGATCAGGTCATTGATTTGCAGTTTTGTCCCTCAGCAGAACAGACTGCAGACATCTTCACTAAGACATTCACTGAGTAGAAGTTTCACTCTTTGCGTGATCGTCTTGGAGTGAAGGACACAATTGCTTAGCAACTATCTTTTCTTCCTCTTTTCTTTTGATTACATTGTATTTTGAGGGGAGGTTTTTCCCACAAGGTTTTCCATCTTTCCTCAATTTTTAATACAATTTGCACTGTATTTTGGGTGACCTTTAGCCTTAATTGTCAGGGCCCATTTTTTATTTTTCCCCATAGTGGTGTTCAGGGGGGGTGTTGGAACTGCTACACACCTACATGCAGACTCTTAGTTAGAGCATGCGACTACATGCAACTACTACACATCTACATGCAGACTCTTAGTTAGAGCATGGGATTGCATGCAAGATTCCTTTTGCATGATTTACTCCTTGATTTTCTCCTTCTTTAACTCCACAACTAACTAGTTATCTCTGGAACTTGTTGTATGTGTTGAGTCCTCTCATTGATCACCACTATAGTGCATTACCTTGGGATCTTCACCCAGTAATGTTATATCATGAGCATTTTAACATATTTTCTAATGAATTATTCTTTTCTTCTTTCCATTTTCTTTTAGTGTTTTTGCTCTGCAAAGCTGTGTGTTCAACCTTTACTAGCTAGATTCATCTGTGTAGGTTTTCTAACACATTTACACTATTCTCTAGGTGGAGGACAAGTGAATTTAGTGTCGAAGGGATACGCCAATGAAACAAATCTCACCACAGAGATAGTTAGCACTTTCGTCTTGGTCTATACTGTCTTCTATGTGACTGACCCGAAGAGCAATGCCATCGATGCTCACGTTCCTGTGCATTTGATTTGAAAAATATTATGAAATTTGATCAATAAAAAGAACATCAATGGTTTCAGTTCACTTTTACATGAAACATTTCTAATATTTTCGAAATCTATAATCAAAATAAGGATAGCCATAGTAGACAATCCCCAATTCCTTCCTTTGATTGAATGCTACCATTAAAATGTTACAATAATTTGGATAATCACAATTGTTTGTGCTTGATTTCTTAGATTACATCTGCATTTCAGTGATTCCATACTGCATTTTGAACCATGGCAATTTGATTTATTTTTACTATAGTTTGAATAAAATATTGAGAAGAAAATCTACTTTTAACTTTGGCCTAATTCAAAGTTGGGTAATATGAAAGGATATAGAAACCTTACAACAATTTGAATCATCCTTTTGACATGTTTTACTGGGATGTGAACAAACTATTGAGAAAAGGAATCTCGTTATAAAAGTTTAGCTTATTTTATTCAAAGTAGGGCAAAATGAAAAATATAAAGTTTATTCTATTCAAAATAAGAAATCAGTAAGTGGCATTCTTATTCAGATTGTAGATTTGTAAAATATCTAGAAATCTGATGAAAAACAATGACGCTAAATAATTAACCTATCCATCAAACATATGGAATAAGTTCAACATTATTTTGATTGCAAATTTGGATATATATATATATATGTGTGTGTGTGTGTGTGTGTGTGTATAATAAACCTAAGAAACTCAATTTCACATTTGTGGAATATCCCAAAATTTGAAGAATAACAATAAGGTCAAACAATTAACATGTACATCAATTATGGTACATTTGGCAACCATTCCCATCACCGGGACGAACATGAATCTGACGGCCATGAATCCTGCGAGAAGCTTTGGAGTAGTCATGATTTATGGCCAGTCTGGGACGACCAATTTGCTGGAAATAGTAATTATTCTCATAAGAATGAACTCGAGTGATGAAAGAAGAGATAAGTTTAATGCACTTTAAATTTAGAGTGTGAGTTAAATGTAAATTAAGTTGAAATTAGGGATTAATTGAGTTAAGTGTGAGTGATGAGTTCAATGTATATTTGGAGAAGTCAAAATTTAGTGTGTATGTCAAGATATTTTGGACAAATAATTACTCCAAAATAATTTAAATACCTCTCACCATTAATTGCAATCATCAAATTTTGAGTGATCAATTGAAATTCCATTGTGTGTGTCAAATTTTACGTTTTAGAATTAAGTTTCAAATTACAAAGTGATGAGCCCTAGAAATGGGTAATTATATGAACTCATTTAGCCTACTAATTCGACTTAATATACCATTCTCATTAGTTTATTGCATGTTTTTTATTATATTTATAGTAATAGAGTGAATTGGGTTAGTCATTATGCCAAAAAGTCTAATGTGTGCTTTATGCAGATTTTTGATCAACTTTGAGACAAAATCAAAGGTTTAATTAACACTTGGCACCCAAATTCGTGCAAGAACAAGAGAGAGGATTTGTGGGAAAGTGTCCCCTTCATTTATGAGCCCTTACCATGAATTTTCCATCAAAAACTTGGAGCACAAGGGGCAGCCAAGCAAGTCAAGTAGAACTGTTGTTAACTGCAAGTTTTGGCAACCGAGTTCCTAAAGTTTAGGAGGGTTGTTGGGGTTCTCAATTTGCATAAATAAGGAGGCTTAGGGCCTCATTTCAGTTAATTATATGTTAGTTAGATTGTAGTTAGATTTTAGTCAGTAGGTTAGTCATTTTGTTAGTCTATTTTCGCACTCGGTGCAGCTCTGTATCAGCACATTTTCGAGCTTTTTCTTGTAGACAGTTTTTGGGATGTAGCTATTATTTTTTGATCAATAAATATGAATCCAGCATTGCACCAACTCTAATATTTCTTAAGATGCTATATCTCTTGGGTTTTGGCCCAACCCAAGTGCCAATACCTCCCTTGTGTACATTTATGTGCTTTTGATGCATTCATAGAATAATTTCTGTTATCTAGATTAAAACTTTGCTTTGTTACTTAAGTCGTTTTTGATGACTGAAATAGCTTTTCATGATTCAAGTTGATTTAATATTTTGGTAAAGGAAAATACCTAAAAAAAGGCCACCAAGCAATCCTTTATCTCATCTCTCCCTCCTTGGGACCATGAGCTGAGACCGAGGCATACTTGCTACCAAAAAAACATTGTTTTTTCCTCTTCATGCAATTGCTAGTGTTAGATTTTTAATTAGGAAAGTTGATATCATTTGTACTTGCATGTTTAAAATCTATTCTTTCTTAGTTTTGATAGTTATCTTGCATGATTTTCTTCCAATAAACTTATGTTCATCATGTTTCTGGTTTTTAGGTCAAAGTATGTCAAAATAGCTAGATCTTTGGTTTCCCTAGTCTTTGTTTGATCAGTTTTGGAAAATAATGTGCAGATACTTGTAATACCTCCCTACCTACCCTTCCTCCACCATACAACTTCATCCAACACCTAATTGAAGATTCCTTCCCTTCATTTGCAGATTTTCCCACATTACACTAATTTCTACATTCTTGTGCATCATTGCTCCCTCCATCCTCGAACAAATCCAATCACCTTAATCAGTGCTTAGCCTCTTTCACTAGGTCCTAGACCCCTTAACATCCTTATCTAACCTCCATTTTCATTTTCCCACCATTTCTCCTCCATCAACCCTCCAAAATCCCCTTTCGGATCTTCCTATAGAACATCCTGTAGAACATCCTATAGAACCCCTGCAGACTTCTTGTAGAAGTTCACGTGAGCGGTTTTTCGAGATCTGATTATTGTGAAACTCTATGGGATGGTGCTAGGGACCCATTAGGCCCTATTCTCACCTTCCCAACCTCCTGCAAGCACCTACTCTATTTCCTTTCACCAATCAACCTCTACACAGTAAAAAATCATTAAAGCACATGCATAATAATTCTGCAAAATTGCTCAAAAATACAAAAAGATTTTTTTTCCAGATTTTACTTCAGAAGTAGCTTAGTCATATGCATTTTAATTTTCTAAGAGGCAATGGCATCCATTTCCACCACTTTCATCTCTTTTCTTGCACCAGTAGGGTCAGTCGGTAAAACTAGGGTTTGCTAGGGTTTGCATTTCCTTTTAGATTTTAGCTTCTTTCTACAAGTAGACTAGCCTTTTTTGAGTTAACTTTCATCCATCACATTTGAAAGCTTCTTCTAAGAGCTCATATAAGTTGGCTTAAGCTCCTAGAGGACTTGTTCCAACTGATCAAGTGACAGGCTACGGCAAGAGCTAGTACTTGTGCATATAGCACCATCGCTTCCAAGTTTGTTACAAACTACTGGGTTGATAAAAGTAAAGAAGGGAGTCCTGGGAGTTGCAGCATCATTGGTGCAATAGTCTGGGCCACCATCTTTATGGCACCGTTGCTGGGGAAGCGTTAGAGTACTTTATAATCATTGTTTTTCTTCTATTTTCTATTACAACATTCTGCTAAGTAATTTATTTCAGCAAGAATAGAGTAGTTGTTTCATTTCCATTTTGCAATTTTATTTCCACAAAAGTAGATTAGACATTCCCTACTTTCATTTCATTTTAGCAAGCGTAGATTAGATCTTTCTGGCTTTCGTAGATTAGCATTTCAATTCCGCAATTTCAATTCTACAAGCGTAGATGACCATTTCAATTCTACAAGCGTAGATTAGCATTTCAATTCTGTAATTTCAATTCTGCAAGCGTAGCTTAGCATTTCATTCCTGCAATTTCATTTCAGCAAAATAGATTAGTTACTTCCTGCTTTCATTTCAATTTTGCATTTTCATTTCAACAAGATAGATTTTAGTTAGTTGCAATTCAATCTATTTTAGTTTTTGTAGGTGCAAGTAGAAAAAAGGAACAAAAGTCAACCAAAAAGATTTGCTTTCATGCCTT